>CAUYSK010094708.1:0-29650 GCA_963575035.1 Avahi laniger
CTTTGTGAGACAATCACTTAACTTATTTGTTATGGTACGGAGCACGAGAAGTGACCACCCAGAGACAGAATTGAGCCAAATTGTCTTTATTAGCTGGCCAGCGACTACCCTCTGCACCGCTGAGAGGCAGCAGCACAGAGAACAGCCCCCAGCCAGGGGAGATGGGCTCCTTTAAAGGCTAAAACCACATCCTGTAAAGTCACCTATCTGCGCAAGTAGGGTTACAGAAGCCTTAGATCAGCATTAATCATTATTAATCTTAGCCGAAAATACATTTAACATTTTGTTTTAAGTCAGAGCACATTCTACTCCCTGTTATCTGGGTACATGAGGCATCCCTGGGCGTTTCAGTGCTCCAGGGCGTTCCGGCCCTCTGGGCTAGCTGTTTCTTTATCTTGTTGACGCTTGCAGCTGTGTGAAGCGTACCCTCCTCCCCTTTCCCCCTTTATTCTTTGCTTAAGCAAACTGACAGAAGCGAGAGAGCAGGTTATTTCCCATAGACCTTAACAAACTCAAATATTATCTGATTCTCAGTTCACTGTTCTTTCCTTTTGCGTTATACTTTGTTTTGTGGCTAGATATCGCATGAAAAAGAAAGTGCCATAACTGAACTATCTGAAAAGTTCTGGAATAAACTGGTGTCTTTGCTTCAGAACTCCTCAGAACCTTTCATAAGCTAAAGTGAAATGTATAATAAATTACCAAAAGAAGAATATAGGATGTAGTGTTTCCCAACTTATTTGGCCCTAGAATCTTTTTCCCCATAGAATATTTTCTAGAGCAGAATCTCGTAAATGAGCGTTGGGAAGTGTGAGCCTACACGGGAACTTGTAATAAATCTGCCGTCAATGAAGGGACCAGAGCTGCCTTGCAGGGTATCCCACAATAATAACATCTCTCTTAAGAAAGAGATTGAAAACCATCTGAGAACAGAGTGCTTTGAAGAAAAAGTCCATTCCACAAAACAGTGGTTTCATTACATCTAGGGCAGTGTTTTTGATTGTGTGCAATTAAGAGTTGACCAGGACTTGATTTCCAGGGGCTGCCATTTCCTCTACCCTCATTCCTTCCCAGCCCCTCTAATGTGCAGCCAGCATGGCTCCGGTTAGCAGAAATCACTCTTCAATATTGATTCAAGGTTTCAGCTGGACTCAAAGTCCCAGCAGAATCTAAATCCAAGGAGGAGTTAGAACCCACAGCAGCTCTTGAAACAATCCGATTTGAGATTGTCAACTTCCTGTCCCTGCCTAGAATTGTGTCCCATTGCAATCCATTGGATCAAGGAGATATTCATGTTAGAACTGTTCACTGAGGCATTTCCAACCATGTGCCAGGCACTGTTCTTAGTATTAGGTATATAGTAATGAACAAGAGGAAGTCCCTGCCGTGTTCTATGCCCTTGCCACTTCAGGCATAATCTTGATGTTACCATCTCTCCCTGCAGGAATACTGACTGCTGCTCCTGTCTCCACATTGTTTACCAGTTCCTTCTTTGGCCCTCTGTTTGTTCCACGTTGCTGTCCACTGTGCCACTGAGCTCGCTGGAATGGTAAATAAGTTTATTCTCTTATGCCCACTCCTGGCAACTGATGGTGTCGTCTTAGAGTATGAACTTTTAAAGGTCTTCAGGGCTACCTTAGGTCTCAGCAGCAAAGAGTGTCACGATCTGCCCTGGGTATTGGGGCAGGGGACTGGCAGTATCCACGCTATTTATCTGCTCTATCTGGAGAAACCGACTGTATTAGTCAGGATTGTACAGAGAAATGGAATCAATAGGATATATGAGGGCACTGGTGTAAGTCTTAGAGTCCGAAGGTCTGAAAACTGAGAACCAGAGGGCTCTGATGTTCAAGGGCAGGAGACTACGGATGTTCCAGCTCAAGAAGAATGAGAGTGAATTCACCCTTCCTACGCCTTTTTTGTTCTATTCAGGCCCCCAGTGGATTGGATGATGTTTGCCCACATTGGTGAGAAAAGATCTTCTTTACTCAATCTGCTGATGCTAATCTCTTCTTGAAACACCTTCACAGACACACTCAGAAATAATGTTTTACCAACTGTCTGGGTATCTTTTAGGCTACTCAAGTTGACATGTAAAATTAACCATCACCCCAGCCTTCTGTTAATGATGTTAATCAACCTTCTGTTGATGTTAATTAAGACTACTATTGTTTGGCCAAGGAAAGACCTTCTAATTCTTTACTCAGGGGAAAAAACCTCCAACAAACCTGTAATTGATTTAACGTATTGATAATTCTGATTTTCTAGCTAGATGAAAACATTTTGACAGGAAGAACAGGGGAGGTTAGCAGTTTATTTGCTGAGGTGTTCATCAAGGAGACAACAGCTTATTATAGCCAAAAGATGAGTCCCATCTGTATTGAAGCTATTACTGTTTAGAATTAGAAGGCAGCATCAGGGACAATTCTAAGAATGGTCAAGAGCTTGTGTTTCACATAGCCCTGGATAAGAGTTAAGATTAGGCAAAGTACCTAAAACTCTCTAAGCCCCTGTGTTCTCATCTATTAATATAAACTAGAATAATAATGATAGCTTTTTCATTGGGTGGTTGTGAGGGTTAAATGAGTTGATGCACTTGGACTAATGTGTGCCACATGTAATTGCTTAATTGTATGTAATTGCTAAATGACATATCATTATTTTATAGCCACGTATACATCAAGTACACACACTGCAAATCCAATCTCTTTTCACAGATGAAGAAACAATTGAGAGAAGTGAAATGATTTTCTCAAGGTCATGCAGTCAGCAAGGGAGAGAGCTGGAGAGGGCAGAGCTTTATCAGAACAAGAAAGATGAAACTAAATATCTATTTTGATATTAAGGTCTGAAATGAAACCTGGAATATCCTGATCCTTAACTATATTTTTTAAAAGAGATAAACATCTGCCTATTTGGCAAGAGCTGGCTGGCTGGCTGGTATTTCTGCTCACCTTCTGTGTTAAGGATGTGTTGTCCTCTTTGATGAGATGGATCGTAACTCCCGCATTGCTAAATTACTCATCTCAATTTAACTATATGATTGGGGAGAATTGGAGCTGCGCCATTTTGCCAGAAAATGATTAAGACAAACTCTAAGAATATTGTGAACTTTATCAGGAAAATCAATTCCTCTAACAAGGAAGTGAATCACTATTGATTTTTTTTTCCTCTATTTGGCCTCAGAGCCCTGATGGCTTTTCCTAAGTGGTGTCAGTTTGCTTTCAGCAAATGCGTTTTTCACTTTGCAGTGGAGCATAACATGCTCTCAAGAGCCTGTGCCCCTCTTTTTCTCTTTCTCATTTGTCCCAGTTCTTGAAGGCTAGCATGGAAGCTTTTAGACATTTCCTATCCACAGTGACATGATGTTCGTTAGACCTTTTGCTGCCCTGAGTGAACAATCTCTGTATTCCTGCAATATGTAGATACAGGGGAGTGGAGAGAGGTTGGACTCACAGAACAGGTGATGCACAATGAGAAAATGCCCAAGATGTAACTAAGGTGATTAGTGAAGCAGCAAACTGTACACTTGCAATCCAAGATGCCTGCTTGGATGAGCTATGTAATTTGCAAGCATGACAGAAGCCAGCAATCTTCCCAGCGGAAAGTGGGCACCTGAACATAGGAAAGCACAGGTCCTGGGCTGTTGACTGCTGGCCAACGCTTTTGGAAGAGGGTGGCTTCTCTGATCAGGTGGGACCCATCTTGATAGGTGCTAGAAGGACAAAGGACATCGCTAGGCATGCAAAGCTGGGAGACAGGCAGAGACAAGAAAGTGTTCCTGAATCTCTTCTCCAGTACAAGAGTCTCAGCTTGAGGCCTTCTGTTTCTGTTTCCTACAACTAAGTTTTGTCACTTATTTCCCTTCTTTTGTTTCCCTGTATTTTCAATTCAGAATCTTGGAATTGATTTAATAGTTTTCATTACTGAAATGTCTGAGTTTTCTTTTTTTTTTAGAGTTTATTGTTTAATTCTCTGGCTCTTAGATTTTTAGTCTTTTTGCTTCATGCACATTTTCTTGCCTTTTTTTTTCTCTACTCTGCCAAGCAGGAAAGAGTTAACTCAGCAGCCCTGGGTTGTTCAAATCCTGTACATTCCCAAGAAAGGTCTTTTTTCGGGACTGGCCCTTGGCTGGTTCCTAGAGGAATGAGTTCTAAGCCCTTGGGATGTTCTGCCTATGAGAATAGTGATGTATACCTGCAGCCTTGTGCCATGCGACTATAGTATTAACTGTGTTATTTATGCTGAATGCCTGTTTGTTTATGCCTCAGGCCTTGGCACTCACTGAGAAGCTGAAGTTAGGCAAGTGCTGGGTGCTGAGCCACAGTACAAACCCTAGACTCAAGGCTTGGGTGAGATTCTCCTGTTGGCAAACCTTTGCATATGTTGTCATATCTTCTTGCACATCAGTATGACTCCACTGGGAGAGGACAGCCGGGAGCTCGTGCTTAGTTTCTTCTGGATTTCACCTCATGGACCTTTTCCTTTTCCTGATTTTAATGTTTCCTTTCACTATAATAACTGTGAGGGTAATAGCTTCTCTGAGTCCTGTGACGCCTTCCTAGTGAATTGTCTAGCCTGAGGTTTTGGGAATGCCTGGCACACCTACATTTTAATTTTTTTTAATTTAAAATTTTCCTTTATTTCTAAATTTGTAATTTTTGTTGTATATTTCTTAACTAATATTCTGATGCCATTTTTTATCTTTTTTAGTTTTATTTTCATACTAAATATTTTTCCTGATTAACTTTTGATACTTTTTCTGAGTTTTTATTTATATTATTTTTAATATCATGTTTATATGTTTTTGTTTTTAAATTATCTTCTAATTATTTTAATTTCTATTTTAAGTTTACAGTTTTGTTTCCTCTTAATTTCTAACCCTCTTCTTATTGTGTTGTATTTGTTCTCTCTTTCATTTTTATCTATATTTTACACTATTTAGGGCTCATTTTATATTGAATGGCAGGAAATTCGAGGCTGCAGATGTGGTAATAAGAAAATAAAACAGAATCACATAGGGGGCATTGGGATTTATCTTCTCTTTGATTGTTCCTGAAGCCACCTCTTATCATCCTGTTTTGCATTCATTCTTCAAAATTTGTCAACATGAAAAACTTGTGAGGCTGCTGGTTGATAGGACCTAGAAATAGGACGTAGAAACATTACAAATGGAATCTTTAGAGTAAATTGAGAAGATACAGCCAACATTAGTCAAATCCGAATAGGCTACTGTGAAAATGACCACAGACATTAAAGACAAACAAAAATACCAATTCACTAGAAAGCCTAAATGGGTAAGATGGAAAACTGATTTATTGACCTAAAAACAGATTGCTTTTGAAACTGAGTCTGGATATACTTTTGATGTTTCATGAGTATTTTTATGTTAAGAGAGAAACACTTATTACTCAAGTTTTTTTTTAACCTTAAGAGATAAATATCTTTTTTACCTTAAGAGAGGGATTTTTTTTGTTGTTTATTTCTTTCTTTTTTAACTTAAAAGGGTAATACTTATTAGCCTTTAAGAAATACTATTTGAGAATATAGATGACAAAAAGATAGAATATCAGCATTAGAGATAAATATTAATATTAAGACAGTCAGAAAACAAATCCAGATGCTCTCATGTAAATGAAAAGAAGATATATGAGAGGAGAAAACAGTAACTTGAAGGATGGAAATAAACAGCATGAAGAAGAAAGAGGAGGACACAGAGGAAAAGGAGGAAGAAGAGGGGAAGGAAGAGGAGGAGAGAGAAGAGCAGGGTTAGGAGGAGGAGATGTTGCTGCCAAGCTCAATGAAGACTCAGTTTTTCAGAATAAAAGGACCTACCAAATGCCCAGCAGCAAATGTGCAGAAGCCATGCATGTTAAGAATAATTAATGCATGCTCTAGAAGATTAAAAAAGTGGAAAATTACACAAAGAACTTGGTAAAGAACAAAAAGCAAATCCAAAAGGAATAGGAGGAAGATGTTAACAAATATAAAAGCACCGCATCAAAGAAGCACATATGTATAGAAAAAAACACACAAAATGGATTGGTGAAGCCAAATATGTTCTTTTGGAGAGACTTAAAAATAAAATTTTGGTAGTTGGACTAAGAAATTAAAAAAAAATTGGTACTGACTGTACAAGGAACAGCAACAACTAAAATATGGTTGGAAATAAATACAGAACTAAAATACAGATGAACGCAACTGGAACTCAATATAGACAAACCGAAATTGAAAATAAGAAAAGAATAATATGAAAAAAGTAAAAGGGGCATAGCCATAGTTGTGGAGAACATTTTTTAAAAATAAGATAATAATATGCTTAGTTTTATACCAATATACTTGAAAATCTGGATCTGCTGCCCAAAGTTGTTGCTGCTAGCCACATGGAGCTATTGAACATTTGAAACGTGGTGAGTCTGAATTGAGTCATGCTGTGTGTAAAATACAGACTGGATTTAGCAAACAAAAAGCAAAATATCTCATTAATAATTTTAATATTGATTATATGCTGAGATAATGTTCTGAATAATTTGGTTAAATAAAAGATATTATAAAATATATTATTAAAATTAATTTCACCTGCTTTTTAAAATTTTTTTTTTATTTTTGTTTCAGGATATTATGAGAGTACAAACATTTTGGTTACATTTTATGTCTTTGCCTCACCCAAGTGAGGGTTAGAGGCATGCCCTTCCCTCCTACAATGCTCACCATGTCCATTAGTTGTGAGTTTAATCTTCCAACCCCCTAATCCCCAGAGGATATTACTACTGTGTGGGCACCATAGTGTTAATCAGTTAGTGCCAATTTGATGGCGAGTACAAGTGGAGCCCCATTCTTCCGATCTTGTGATACCTCACTTCGGATAATGGGCTCAAGTTCAATCCAGGAAAATATAAGAGGTGCTAGAGCACTGTTGTTTCTTATAATTGAGTAATATTCCATTGTATACATATACCAAATTTTAATAATCCACTCATAAATTGATATGCAGTTGGGTTGTTTCCACATCCTTGCAATAGTGAATTTTACTGCATAAACATTCGGGTGCAGATGTCTTTATTATAGAATATCTTTTGCTCTTTTGGGTAGATGCCTAATAGTGCTATTGCTGGATTGAATGGTATTTCTGTTTTTAGTTCTTTGAGGTATCTCCTAATTCTTTTCCACAGAGGTTGCACCAATTTTTAGCCCCACCAGCAGTGTAAGAGTGTTCCTGTCTCTCCACGTCCTCGCCAGCATTTGTTGTTTTGGGATTTTTTGATAGAGGCAATATGGTGAATAGAAAATTTAAAATTCTATATGTGACTTGTTTTTGTTGCTCATGGTAGATTTCTATAGGATAGTGCAGGAGAAGTATCTATTAGCATTCTAGCAGAAACATACTTATTCAAAAAGATAACTGAAAAGAATATGTGTGTCCAGGATTAAGAGGAAACAATATCAGGTGGTTATTAAGAGTGAGAGGACCGAAGGGGCAAGAAAAGGCAGTAACTATGGAACCTAGAAGGAACTGTAGATATAGAATAGGTCTGCGAGGGAAGCTGTGGCTGTTGAGTAGAAGAACCTGGGCATCGTCCAACTGGAGCTCAGCAGTAACATTGCTTTACGTTGCTTTCTCATCCTTTATGGCGGGTACATTTTAAAATACAAATTGAATATCTTTTAATATGTTCATAAGCCATTGTATTTCTTTTTGTTTTTTGCAAACTTGCTGTTATGGGCGGCATGTTTCTAACGAATAGCTTTCCTTTTCTTATTGATAATAGTTCTTGATAATTAAGGCAAGTTAACTTTGTCTATTATAAAAATGGCATATCTTTCTCTAAGTTTGTTGTTTGCTTTTCGCTTGGACTTGAGTCTTCCCTTCTATCCTGACAAAAGCTTTTTTTTGCTTTTATATAATAAAATGACATTCATTTCTCTGATACTACTTCTAGATTTTTTTTATCAAGTTTTGGTAGGGATTTTCCATTCCTACTATTTGAAAAAACTGCCTATTTTTAAATTCTAGTACTGCTATAGTTCTTTCCTTAATTCTTCTTTGAATGGTTTTAACTGACATTTATTTTGGAGCAAAAATAGAAAGGGGGTCTAATTTTTTATTCTTACTTTTTGGAATAAATGGTTAATCCATTCTACTAACCTATGTCTTAGGACCTATATTCCCACTACTGCTTATTTTAAATGTACTTCCTTGTATTATAAATTCTAGGCATTTCAGACTACTCTGCTCCACTGGCTCATTTCTCTACACTTGTGTCAGTACCATATAGTTTTAAAAAAAATCATGCTAGAAATATTACCTGAATCCAGTCCAGGCTGACCCCAGCCCTGCCCTCCCACCACTCCCAGCACTATTGCTGTCCCTCCTCTCTGTTCTCTTGAGCTGTGCACCTTTGAGGGTCAGGAAACATCAGAAAGGCCCAGAAGGAAAGAGTGGGTTGGGTGTTGAGTAGTAACTATTTCCGAATCTGAAAGAGTCTCAGATCTGTTTATTGGCTGACCTTGAGAGAGAGAGAGAGAGAGAGAGAGAGAGAGAGAGAGAATGTTTACGTGTTTAATTGACTTTGGGTCAGTGAGGGTTCAACAAGAAAAAAGAACCAATAAAATGTGTATATATTAAAAGAATGGTTGCAAGGAATTGGCTTACACAATTAAAGGCTGTCAGGCTGGAGTTCTTGGCAAGAGCTAAAAGCTGCTGTCCACAGGTGGAATTTTCTTTCAATTAGGGAAGCCTCCCAGGGCTCTGTTCCTAGTGCCTTTCCATTGATTGAATCAGGCTCGTATTATACAGCATAATCTTCCAACTGATTATTCTTTAAACGCATCTACAAAATACCTTCACAGCAACACCTAGATTAGTGTTTGGCTGACTAACTGGAAGCTATCGTCTAGCCAAGTTGACCATCGCAGAAGTGGTTATCTTTGAGGTATAACTGACATGCAATAAAGTATTAATATAAGATTTGGTAAGTTTTAAAAAATGTATATAACTTCGAAACCATCACCACAATTGAGATAATGAATATGTCCATCACCCCCAAAAGTATCATTGAGTGCCTTTCCTTCTGCTCCTCCATTGATTCTCAAGCAAAAATTGATGGGCTTTTTTGCCACTGTAGATTAGTTTGCATATTCTATTTATATGGAATCATATAGTAGACAATTTTTCAGTTTCAGTAAAGACATAATGGAGATCTTGAAGATATTGAACTCATATCTAAAATGAAGATAAGTAATTCCTGTTACTCTGGTTTTCTTTTATGTGCCTGTTCAGAATTTTAGTTTTATTTATATTTTGTCATGATTATCCCTAAACAACTTATCTTTTAAAATTGTTATCACAAATAGGAATTTTTATTTCTTTTATTATATATTAATAAATAATAATTGATTTTTAATATATTGTTTTTTGTCTGTTTACTAAAATAAAGTTTGTATGTGAATTTCATGATTTATAGAATTTTCATATATTTCTAAGAGCTTTTTATTTTATTCTAATATTTAACCATCTTTTCATTATAGGGAAGAAAGTACTTTTGGAGTAGAGTGCTGGTGGATTTGGTTTGCTAATATTTTAATGTATATTTCTGCAACAATACTCATAAGTTTGACTGGGTTTCCATATTATATTTTATACTATCTTTTATAGGTTGGTATTTATAGGTTGGTATTTTATACTGTCTTTTATAGGTTGGTATTATTTTTGGCTTTTAGAAATATTTTGGAAATGTTTTTTCTTTTTTTACACTCTGGAAAAAATTTTAACTGTTTGCATTGTCCTTTCCTTTAAGAGTTGAGTGTATTTCAATTTCTAAATTCTTTGTGTGCCTGGTAAATGTTGGCAGTCTTTAATTTTTTCCCACAATTTCTGGCATGGTAAATTTTCTAGATAATAATATTAAGATGAATGTCTATGCCCAAATATCACTACCCTGAATTAAGAAATAGAATATTATTAGATTTTAGAAACTTCACATATATTCCTCCCTAATTTTATCTTACTCCTTCCCTCTCAAGTTAACAATTTGTTAAATTTTGTGTTAATCATTTTCTCGTTGTTGTTAGAATTTTAACACATAATCTTTGTATCCTTAAGGTAAATATTGCCCGGTTTTTACCTGTTTTTTTTACTTTATATACATGGAATGACACTGAATATATTCTTCTGTGATATGAATTTATTTACTATAATTGTTTCAGAATTACATCTGTATTGATGTGTGCGGCTGTTGTTCATTCGTTTATATGTATACCATATTGATATGCCCATTTTGCTCTTGATGGCTGTTTGGGTGATTTCTGGCTTTTTTATTTCTTTGAGCATTCACGGTTTTAAGATTTTAATAGTTTACATGAGGGGACTACGAAAAGTTCCTGGAAAAAGGAATTAAAAGATAGAAACAAAAAACATAAACTTTATTTCTCAGCATAAGCTCCATCAAGTTCAAGACATTTTTGTAAACAATGATACCAGCCATTTTTATTGTATCCCTAAAGAACAGAGAGTACTAAAAATGTAACCATGCCAATGTGGTCTTTTTTACATTATTAACTGAAGAAAAATAGATGCTCTTTAAATATTTTTTAAGATTAGGAAACAAAAAGAAGTCAGAAGGAGCCAAATGAGAAGGTGGATGCTTAATGATTTCCCACTGAAACTCTCACAAAATTGCCCTTCTTTTCTTTGATGAAAGGAATGAGTAGTATCATTGTCCTGGTGGAGAAGGATTCTGAGGTGAAGTTTGCCCAGTCGTTTTTCTGCTAACGCTATGGATAACTTTCTCAAAACACTCTCATAATAAGCAGATATTATTGTTCTTTGGCCCTCCAGAAAGTCAACAAGCAAAATGCCTGTGCATCCCACAAGAACTGTTCCTCTGACCTTTGCTCTTGACCGGTCTGCTTGTGCTTTGACTGGACTGCTTCTGCTTCTTGGTTGTGTGTTGTCTTCAAGATCGTGCTGGTAAAGCCAGGTTTCACCTTCTGTTAACATTTCTTTAAAGAAATGCTTCAGGATCTTGATCCCACTTGTTTAAAATTTCCATTGAAAGCTCTGCTTTTGTCTGCAGATGATCTGGGCACAATGGTTTTGGCACCCATCAAGTGGAAAATTTGCTCAGGTTTAATTTTTCAGTCAGAATTGTGTAAGCTAAAGTAATTGAGATGTCTATGGTGTTGGCTATTGTTTCTGCTGTTAACTGCTGTTAACCATCGGTCCTCTTCAATTAGGCCATGAACAAGATTAATTTTTTTTCTCAAACTGTTGTGGATGGTCTGCTGCTGCAGACTTCATCCTCAACACTGTCTTGTCTCTTCTTAGAATGAGCTATCCATTTGTAAGCTGCTGATGCATTTGGGGCATTGTCCCACAAGCATTTTATAAAGCATTAATCATTTCAACATTCTTCCACCCAACAACCACCATAAATTTGGTGTTTGTTCTTGTTTAAATTTTATCAGAATTCGTGTAGCTGTGTTAGGGGCTCTTTTCAAACTGGTGTCTTATCTTTCTTAGTGCTTCAAACTAGATCCAGTTCAGACCTGTTATATATAATAAATTAGTATGAACTTATTTTTGGTGTAAAAAATTTGAACCGCATAGTTTTCATAATATGCATTTTTCACGAATTTTTTGAAGACCTCCCATATAGCTAGTAATAGTGTTGTAAGATACATTTACAGGGAAATGTCCATAGTTTTTGTGCTTTACTATTTTTACTTTTTCAACAATATATGAATTTACCTTTGCTCCATATCCCCACCAACATTTTCTTGAAAACTAATTGCATTTCTTCATTTGTGAAGTACGTGTTTATATATTTTGCACACTTTTTCTATTGTTTGATTTTTTCTTACAATTTTTTTCTTATTATGATTAGAATTATGATTTTTCAATTTTTGGAATTTAAACTATATTTTCCTTTTTTATTATATAAAATCCTTATTTTTAGTGTAGTTGATTGTATTTTGTTTTCTTTTGGCTTGTTCCTTTTAATATCTTAAATCCTTTTCTACTCAGAGACCTGCATAAGTTTCACATATTTTCCTTTCATGTTAATATATTTAACCCACTTGGATTTGGCTTTTGAATAAGTTATGAGATTAGAATCCACTTTCTAATTTTTACCTAGATATTTAATTATTAAAGGGCTGTTATTAAGTAAATAATCATTTTCCCAATGATCAGAAATGCTCATAGTGCAATAATTGAAGCTTCTACATATGTGAAATTCTAAGTTTAGTCTCTCAATTCTCTTCTGTTGTTTATCGGTCATTCTATTTTTTTTTTTTTGGTCTATCCTTGTACTTTTAGCATATTATCTTAATTATTATAGCTTTAAAATCCATCTTGATATTTAATAGGACAAGTCTTCCACCTTGCTCTTGCCCAGAATGTCTGGGTTGTTCTTGCTCTTTGTTCTTTCTTGTAAATTTTACAATAGCTTATTGAGTACCTATAGGAGGGGAGCACTTTGGGATTTTTATTAGAATTATATCAACTCCATTAGTCAGTTTGAAAAATTGATGTCTTTACGACTTTTACTTTTCTGTTTATTGTTGCTATAACAGTATACTTGAGGATGGGTAATTTTTAAAGAAAGGAGATTTGTTTGGCTTATGATTCTGATGGCTGGAAAGTCCAAGACTGGGCGGCTTGTCTGGTGAGGGGTTCATGCTGCTTTAACTCATGGCAGAAAGGTGAAAGGAAGTGGACAAATGCAAAGAGATCACATGGAGAGAGAGGAAGTAAGAGAGCATCTAAGAAGCCAACTTCACTTTTTTTTTTTTTTTGAGACAGAGTCTCACTCTGTTGCCCGGTGTAGAGTGAGTGCTGTGACATCAGCCTAGCTCACCGCAACCTCAAACTCCTGGGCTCAAGCAATCCTCCTGCCTCAGCCTCCCGAGTAGCTGGGACTACAGGCATGTGCCACCATGCCCAGCTAATTTTTTCGATATATTTTTAGGTGTCTGATTAATTTCTTTCTATTTTTAGTAGAGACAGGGTCTCGCTCTTGCTCAGGCTGGTTTCAAACTCGAACTTCTGAGCTCAAACAATCCGCCCACTTCGGCTTCCCAGAGTGCTAGGATTACAGGTATGAGCCACTGCACCCGGCCCCAACCTCACTTTTATAACAACCTGCTCTCTGGTAACTAATCCAGCCCTGAGAGGGCAAGAACTCAATCACTTCCCCAGGAGGACGTTGATCTATTCATAAAGGATCTGTGCCTGTCCTTACCTAAACACCTTCCGCTAGGCTCCACCTCCCAACACTGTCACATTCATCATGAAATTTCAACATGAGTTTTGACAGGGAGAAACCACATCCAAACCATAACATCTTATAAGAACACCAGTCAGAAAAATTCTGTCACTTATGTATTTAAACTGAATAAATGAAAAGCTGATACCAGCAATTTCATTCCTAGGTCACTTTCCAACAGAAATGCATAATATGTGTATTAGAAGATGTAACAAGAATGTTCATAGAAGCAGTATTCTTAAAAGACTAAAACTAGGAGTTACACAAATGGCAATCAACTGTTACTTACTGTAATATATTCCAAAATGGAATATTACACAGCAATGAAAATGGAGGCTCTACAACCACATGCAACAATATGAATAATTCTCATAAACAAAATGTGACGAAAACAGACACAAAAAAATATGTGTGACATGAGTCAATTTGTAGATAGTGCAAAAACAGCCAATACTAATTTGTGCTATTAAAATTCAAGAGAGTGGTTACTCTTAAGGAACATAAGGTTTTGCCTGTAAGAAAGCACAAGAAGAGTTTCTGGGATGTTGGCAATATTGTATTTCTTGACGGAGGTGCTGATTGCATGAGTGTGTTCATTTTGTGACAATTTAACAAGCTGCACACTTATGATACATACAGCATTTTTCAGGAACATATGTACGTGTTCAATAAATTTTTTTTAAATGGGAGAGTTGCAATTTCTTTTTCAGTTTCAGATTTGCTCTGTTCAATTGTGACTTAATTTTCTTTCTTTCAAGTATAAGGCAGCAGATTTTATGTCTTTCATGTTATACAGATAAGTGGGTCATTCTTGCAAAAGGCAACATTTTCCCCATAATCACTATAACTAGATGATCTCTCAGAAAGCAACACAGAAAATCCTTTAAGTTTAAATTGGATTTTTTTTTTTTTAAGTTTCATGGATAGTTTATTTTCTTGGCTCTGAGAGAGCTTTCTGCCACACAGTTGTGCTAGATCAGAGAGAATGTGACTTACCTCCTTTGTAAATACAGTCAAATCTAACTCAGCTGATGTCCAAGTTTCACAGAGGGTGTGGTGAGCAAGAAATTTAAATCTAAAAATATAAAATGATAAAATGGTACTGTACATGAAATTCTTCCTGTGGCTAATTGAGGACAGAAGAGCAAACTGTGTTGTTTTCAAATAAACTTTAAACTAGACCATATATATTTTGGCTATCTTATATTGTGCTTGGAATTTATTGATCTTCTTGAATCTGTGATTTTATAGTTTTCATCAAATTTAGAAAAATCAATTATTATTTTTTCAAATAATCTTTTTGTTTCTTCTCTCCTTTCCTTCAATATATGTCCTAATGCTTGAAGTGGTCCCAGAACTTACTCAGGTTATTTTCATTGATATTTCATGTCTCTGTGTTCCTTTTTGGATAATTTCCATTGCTATCTCTTGGAGTTCACTAATCTTTTTTTTATTCCTGTACTGTTTAGTCTACCATTAAACCCATCCAGTGTATTTTTCATCTCAGTCATTGTGCTTTTGATCTCTAGAAGTTTAATTTGGATCTTTTTGTATTTTTTTATCTTTTCGAACACTGGAATTCAATTATAATTTTAATGTTCTTATCTCCTATTTCTAATATCTTTGTCCATTCTAGTTCGGTTGTGATTGGTTGATTCTTTCCCCTCATTATGAATCATATTTTCCCTTTTCTTTCCATGCCTGGTAATCTTAGAATTTCAGAATAGATGCAAGCCATTCTGAATTTTACCTTGCTGGGTGCTGAAAATTTTTGTATTTCTATAAATATTCTTAAGCTTTGTACTGGAACGCAGTTATCTTACTTAAAAACAGTTTTATTCTTTTGTTTTTGAGGGTTTTTTTTGTTTGTTTGTTTTGTTTTTTGTTTGAGACCAGAGCAGCTTTTAGTCCCGGGCTAATTATTCCCTACCATTGAGGCAAGTTCCTTTTGAGTACTTTACCCAGTTCTCTGTGAATTATGAGCTTTTCTGATAAAGTATTCTCAGTCCTAGGTAGAGGGTAGTATTCTCAGTCCTCTCTGAGGGTTCTTCCTTGGCCTCTGGTAGTTTCCTCGCATGATCTCCGCTGAATAGTTGGCAGGGATTCTCCTGAGAACTCTCTGTGCAGCTCTTTCTCTGTGACTCTGTCCTGCAAACTCCAGCAACCATGATCTCCACAGAATGTCAGGTGTATCTCCTCAACACTGGGAGTCTACTGGGCTCAGTCCAATTCCTCCTCTGAATCCTGTACTGAACATTTTCTCAAGGTAGCAAACTGGGGCAATTGTTGTTTCCCATCTTTCAAGAATCTCTGTTTAATGTTGCCTGAAAAGTGTCTCAATAACTATTGTTTTATTTATTTTTTCTATTTATTTTAAATTTTTAGTTGTTTCAGACAGGAGTGTATATTTGGTGCTTCTTACTCCATCTTTCTCAGAATTGGAATTAATCCTGCCAACTTTTAAAATGACCATTACCGCTTTTCATTTATAGAACTCTTTGATCCATTCCCAGTTGCTGTATCTACATAGTCATCAATCTATCTTTATGAAATGGAATAAAACTTTATGAAATGGAATAAAGCTCCATGTTTTGAACATAAGGTAAGTACAACACGTAGATGAGATTGACTTGCCAGTCACATACTTAAAGTAGTTAGACTGTCAGAGATTGGAATATTTCAAAGATGAAGGGAGAGTCAGTGATCTTGTAGGAATTTTAATGAAGAAAGTCCACAGAAAGGTTTCCTGTTGCAGAAGTAATATCTCTTTCAACATCATAGTTATAAAAAAAATTATTGCCTTTATTGAAATATTTCATGTTCTAGCTAGCATTGACATCTTATCAATACATATGCACATGTTTTAGAGGGCATTACCAAGGAAATATACTCTGCATCCTGATCTAAATACCTGCAGGAAAAAAAATCCCTAATTCTTTGAATATTCTAGAAGCATATGGACATCTTTTTTCCTTTCCAGTCTTCAGTCCCCACATTAAACTGTTCCTCACTTTATGTGGATTCTTCAATCCAAATACTGCTCCATGTCACTGTCCTGCTCCACAAGTCATTATTATCAATTGACAAGATTACTGACACAGACTCCTAACTGGTCATTACTTTGTCTTTATTCTTAATGTGGCTCTTCATGAACACTATCAAAATGCAAACTTGAGCACATCACTCATTTTTAACCTCTGATGAATGTCTGGTTTGAAAATGTGGTGTAAAGTTGATACTGTCTGTTTCTCCATTTTATAGTCTTAAAAACTAGGACAACAAGAAATGAAAAGACAGCCTCAATCTTTAGTGAAACTAAGATACATCTGAAAAATTGCACCACAAATAGGCAAAATGATTTCAGTTTAAAAGAGATGTTGGAAGAAAAAAGACAACACTCAGAAAAAGCCAAATGAGAGCACTTCCCTAGGTAGGTGTCACAACTCCAAACACAAAATGGACAATTCCTTGTTCCCAGCACTGCACAGGCATTGGGTGCATGACCTGGAAACAGGAATTTCCCTGGAACTCCAGTGGTTTAGAGTCTGAAACAGTTGAGCATTCATGCAGGAAATAGTCTGTTAATGAGGCAATTTTTAAAAGACTTATAACGTGAACAAGTCACAAGGGCCAATCTTGATTGGCTGGGAAGAAGTTGAGGCTAAAAATTCACAATCACCTGCATAACACTGCCTCATAAGAATTTCTGAAGGCCTTCTCAGTGAACTGCCTGCTTCCATCTGATTCAGGAAAAATACTCTCATTCAATTGTGAGCAATAGATAAAAAGGGCCCAAAACAGGTCTTTCACAAAGTATTGCTAATGAAATAAAACAAAAACAAAACCAGATGATTGAAGAAACTGAGAAAAAATATGCTAATAAAAATATTTATATCAATATGGAGGAGATAAAAATTATCACCGAATTTATCTCCATGAATTAAAACACTTTAATGAAGCAACTATCTCCTTAAAACAAGGGCACAGGACAAAATATATGAGGAACAGGGGACAGAACAACAGAAAAAGATAAAATATAAGTTAAATAAATGTGAGAAAAAATAAAGAAGAAAGAGACAAACAATCTAATTTAAAAATGGGCAAATGATCTGAAAAGACTGGGCATGGTGGCTCAAGTCTGTAATCCCATCACTTTGGGAGGCTGAGGCAGGAGGACTGCTTGAGCCCAGGAGTTCGAGGCTATGGTGAACTATGGATTGCATTGCTGCACTCTAGCCTGGGCAACAGAGTGAGACTCTGTCTCAAAAAATAAATAAATAAAAATAAAAACCAATACATCCAAAAGGCTTATATATATATGTGTATATATATATATATATATATATATATATATATAAAGGTCTACCTCAGGAATAATCGAGGAAAAGAAAATTTAAGAAAACTCAAATGTAAACTGGTAGACTTCTTTGGAAACAAGTGGGACATTATATAATAAAATTGAAAATATATATACTGTGATAGTCAATAGTGCTGTTTACCAGTATTTTTAGCTTTCTTCCTTTTGGACTCTTGATAGAATTCTTGTTTCCATCCCCTTTAGGCTACGTATAACCATGTTATGTGCTTTGGACAGTGAAATGTGAGGAAAAGCAAAATGCGTTTCATTTCTACACGATGCCTTTAAGGTCCAATGCATGATTTGCCATCTTCTATTTCCCCTGCCACAGCCACCAATCATTCTCCAGATGATAGAAACTCCAGTTTCTTAGCTCTGTGAGTGAGCTCCCTAACTTCCCAAATAACTCAGGGTAGACACATGGAGATGGATGGTGAGTGAGAAATAAATCTTTGCTGTTTTAAACCACTGAGATTTTGGAGTTGTTTGTTACTGCCCCTTAGCCTAGCTCATCCCTGACTGATTCACAGGCTTTAATCCCCTCCAAGTTATATGTCCTGAACTAGGCAACATTTTTGTGCCACGTACCCTTTGGCAGACTGGTAAAGCCTAAGGACCCCTTCGCATAAGAAGGTAAAAGTTGTTTTAAATACATAAAATAAAATACGAGGGTAAATTTACAAGAGGAAACAATTGTATTGGAATACAGCTGTCAAATATTAAAAGAATAAATTTTATTATAATAAAAATTGTTCATCTTTATTAACATATTAAATAACAACAGCTAGTAGTGGGTCTAATAACTACTATAATTTGAAAATAGTGATTAGCGCAAGTGATATTTCTAGATATTTACAATCATTATAAGATATAATATATCTGTTACTTCTATTGGTAACAAAAATACAAAGCTACTTGTGACAAAGTTACAGGTACGGTATTGTGTTTTTCTTTTATCTACCTTTGTAATGGACAAAAATGCTGCATTTTGATTGGAAGTTAGTGAAAATAAAGATGTAATTTTTTTCTCATTCAAGTTCATGGACTCTGTAAATTCTATCCAGGATCCAAAGCTTACAGATTTCTGCCTGGAGAAAGATGTGCATGTGTGCATCAGGGTACACTTCACAACATTGTTTGTAGTAGTCAAAAATTGGAAAGATTACCAGTCTCATTAAAAGACAAAATATATAAACAGTAGTACATTCTGCATTTATACAATGGAATATTATTTAGCAGCAAAATTAACAGTCCTTGGTTGTACACAGCTACGTGAAATTATCTAAGCATACATACTGTGTGATTCCATCGATATAAAATTACCAAAATAGGTAAAGCTAAATTATAGTGTTTAGGTTGCCTACATAGGTGCTAAAATTATAAACAAAAGCAAGGAATGATTACCATAAAAGTCAGTGTGTTTAGCTCTAAGGTGGAGAAATGATATTAAAATAGGAAAGGATCATGTCTGGGGGCTCTGGCTTACTACAAATATTCCATCTCTTGCCCTGAGTGGTGGTTACATAAGTTTTAAGTGTACAATAATTCATGAAGTTGTACATTTATATTTCATGTCTCTTTCACCTTTCTGTATGTGTTATATTTTAGAATTATATGGTTTTAAGTAGAAAAACTGCATTAAAAATGGAAACATGGCAAAGCTAATATGGAAATGCAAGATCTGATTCTTCTGGAAAATTAATAAAATTAAGAACCATCAGATAATTAACTTTAAAATCAATAGATGAGAGAAAATTCACAAATACCCAAAATTAAGAATAATAATGAGGAAATCAACATAAATACAGGAGAAATAAATTAAAAGAATCATTGGACACTACTTTATTCAGATTTACATGATACATTTGAGAGTCTGAAAGAGATGATTATTTAGGAAAATATTAATCACTGAAACTAACCTCAGTACAGACAGAAAATCTGAACAAATTTTTTATTACAGAAAAATAGAGAAAAATGTCAAAGATTACCTCCCTATGAAGGTATAGATTGTTTTAGATGAGAATTGTATCATGATTTTAAAAAGAAATCATTCCAATGACACTTAAATCATTTAAATATCATGGTACAAAAAAAGAAGGAAATTTTCCAAATTATATTTATAAAGCATATATACGTTGTTTTAAAAGTCTGCCAAAGATGGCATAATAGAAGAAAACCTACAGACCAAACTGAGTTGTAGATATCAATGCAAATGTCTTAAAGTGCAGCAAATGTATTTTAGTGCATTGGCTTTGCTTGGTGCTTCAGGAAATGTAGTGATTGACAGCTTGCAGGGCCTGCCCTCAGGTAGCCTAAATTTACAATAGGGGGTCAAATTAGAAAAATGACTTTACTACATAGCAGGGTAAGGGAAGGACTATCACAGGGGACTCATGTGTTGCTATGAAGGCTCAAAAGAGGGTACTTTGATAAATTTGGTTTGCATATATGAAGAACAACTTGTAAGAGCTGCTCCTTGAGTTGGGTGGTGAAGAATCATGGCTAAGATCCTTATTTCTGGCTTTGTTCTACCCAAGTCCAAATCCCATCTCTGGGACTCAGTTATCATAAGTTGTTTAATTGCTGATCCTTGCAGCTATGCTCATCTTTAGATTCTGGGTACCCTGAAGAACACAGGGTCACACTAGCTTATTCTTGTAGGAACTGATTGCCTTTCTTATATAAATGTAATAGATTGCAAACATGGCCACAACTCTTTGCAGCTTCTCCTGTCAAGGGGCAGAGGCTATTTTCCTATTGCTTAAAGCCAGGATGGTCTTGTGATTTGTTCTGACTAAAAGAATGTGGTGAAAATGGCAGTGTGCCAGTTCTATCCCTAGTCCTCAAGTGTCTTTGCAGTTTCCACTTGCTGTTTTTGGACCCAAGTGAACAAGCCCGGACTATCTGGCAGGACGATGAGAGACTGTGGCAAGAGAATCGAGTCATCCCAACCATCTCAGCCAAACTCCAATCTTGTGAGCCAACCAAACCAAGCCTGGCCTTTACAAAGAATTTCCAAACACTTCTTTCCTTTTATTTGTGAGTAGAAACTGCATTTATAAATTATTCTGTGTTCTTCAGTGTCTAGCTACGTGCAAGGCACAAAGTTGGTGGACTTATGTGAGCAATTCTAATTAACACTGTAAGGCAGGTAAAAGCTTTCAAGTGTGAGTCAGAAATCTGGTTACTATGCTGATGAACAGTAGGGTTTAGAGTAAGACATTTGGCTTCTAGGGCTTTAGCTCTTACACCATGAAATGAGGGAGTAGAGTTTGGTCTCCAGGGTCCCATCGGGTCTGATGCGCTCTAATTCAACCACCTCCTGCAGTGTCGAGTCACTTCTCAGGTCCTCTGCACACTAGAGGCAATAGTAATTCTCTGCCATAACAGAAAATAATTTCTATCTTTAAATTTACATTATTTTATTTAGTGTTAATTATGCTAATTATTCATATACCAGAATGTATATGTATTTGTACATTTAGTGTACAAAATAGAGTATTCAGATATAAAAACTAATCATCACTTATTTATTAATTATTCCTATAATTCAGATATAAAAAATGGTAAAAATGTTAACAGTCTATCTTAATCTCTAATTATATATGTACCCAAAAATAGGATTGTAATTTAATGTGCATATAGTTCTACCAATTGATATTTCTGTCTCAATATATACATATACATCTATATGTGGAATGGCACTATACAGTATCTATGGATGCCGGGAATTTATTGAACTGCCCTTCTACAATTATATACATCTGGGCTGTTGCCAGTTTTCGTTCTTATGGACAATGTTGTGATAGAACTGAATTCTCTAAATTTGGGAAGTAAACATTTGAAAAGCAGAGCACTGAGCAGAGCTTTAGTGAGGATATTGCACAAATGATAAAAAATAGATCTATACTTTTATATGCTTCATTTTGGGGTTATGTGTTAGCCACAATTTCCTAAATTTACATTTGAAGTGGGACCTTGGAAAATTCTAAAGGCAATGAAAGCGTCTAGACCTCCTACTGAATCTAATTAAAGTGAGGGTCTCCAGGGCAATCTTTAGATGCACAGCTAGCAAAAGCTTGCAAAGATAGCATTTGTCTAGGATATTTGTTTATTGACCTAATTAGAAAAGTGCAAGAGAACAAACCACTTTTAAAACCTTGTTCCCAGGAGCTATAGATGATGAGAGGTCCCAAAGCTCTAAAACATATTCTGAGATCAATAAAATAAGCATCTAGAGAAATAACTTCCTGTTTCATTTCCAGACAGGCAACAGGATTTCACTGTAGCCACAAAGCAAGATTTAGAATTCCATAAGAAATGATGTAAGCAGGAGCTATCCTGGAGGAGAAACCACAAAATGTGAACACACATAGACTGGGTAATAAACACGTGTAGCACACTTACTTCCCAGAATGTTGCAAGGGGTCTCCTTCCATACCCTGCAGATCTTTTGTTCTCTTCTATTAATTTTTCTTGACTCTAAAAAATTTTGCCCACCTCAGGTGCTGGATGCCATCCTGGATAGGATGATGCCATTGGGGCAACCAATGGCATAAACCATCTGTGAGTTTATGTGTGAGAAAATAAGGGAAGCTACGGCACATTCAAGACTTTCTCAATGAGTTTGCAACTTAATGGGAATTATGCTACACATACCCATCGAGGACTCAGAGTGATGCCATACCAGCAGATGCAGTTCAAATTGATCTAACAAGAGAACTGAAGTCCTCAGGGCATGAGAATCATTGCCACGAAGTGGAATGAGTGTGTCCCCATAAAGGGAAGTTTTGACTCCAGGGGTCATACATGGATAGAAAGAGATTGGAGAGTAAAGTGAAAGTAAACTCTGAAACTTTCAGAGTAAAAGTAAATTGAATGGGCAGCTTTTACATGGTGTAGCAGCCTCTCTTCCCTGGAGGTCTGGTTGGAAAGAAGATATAACATCTGTGGGAAGGGTTGCAGGGGAATGAGGCTGACAGTGACTTGATTACTTCCCTTCAATAGAATAATCTGGGACACCATGCTGAGGCCTCTCCAAATTTTGTTCCAAACTTCAGGCAACCTCTTCACTCTTACTCACCAGAGCTGTTTCCTTTAAACTTTGCTCTAAAGAGAGTGACTTGAGGTCTTAAGTCCTTTCATTAATCAGAAAAACTGCCACTATTCTTTGTCCTGTTTTATAGATTTTAATCAGTTTTGTTGAAGTTCCAGATATGGTGTTTGAAATCTACTAAAAGTGTTTGAAATTCACAACACTGGACAATGACTGTGTGGTCCTTGGGGACAGAAGCAGCTTTGGGTCCCCATCTGTGCCTAGCACAGAATCTGTTCAAGGGAGAGGCACAGTAACCATCCTAGGAGTGAACTGGGCAGGCCTAAGCACACGGAACTCCATGAGAAGTCAGACTTAGGGCTTATAGGAAATAGGAAGACTTAGGGCTTGCTCCATCACTTTAAAAAGACTGGTCACGCTTCTCAAAAATTTTAACAAGGTAGAGCAGTGCTCTCTTTTGCCGGAACTCTTTATAAACGAGGTTGACACTTAAATGTATTTCTTCCTTATGAAACATCAACAGGGATGAGCTTCCTGCTAGGCAACTCTCAGGATCTGACAGGGACTAACAGTTGTGTCAGGAGAGCTCTTCCCCTAATAAGAAGCTACTGTAATCGTGTTAAATTTATTCAAGGAAAATATGCTGAGATTCACTGAACCGAATCATAGAAAAACTTCCTACAAATCTTAGAACTGCAATCTTTCCTTCCCTCTCCCCACATTCTCTCTGAAATCCAAACAAATCAACAGCATATATGTATATATATAAATAATAGTTTATAGATATAAAAGTAAAAATATGTAAACACCCACCAGTGATGCCCTCATGTAGCTGCACTAGGCAGAGTGAATTGTTCCCATCTTTGAGTTCTCATTGCTTTGTGTTCATGCCTCTGTGATGCCCTTCTCACATTGTAGGTAATTGTCTAGTTAGTTCTGTTCCCTATATTGGCTTGTGTTTCCTCTAGGGCAAGGGCAGTGTGGGAATACTTAAAAATTACCTGTGATGATTGATAATTTCCTATGTTGTCATATTTCACTGAATCCATTCAAGTGCCCTAAGAAGTAAGCATTATCTGTAACCAAAATTCAAAGTCGTTAAGGAGCTTGAGCAAGGCACGCCATAGAGCCGAGATTGACCCCATGCCTATTCCACTGCAAGATCCCATTTCCTTCCATACTCCCCGAAGGCCCTATTTTACTTCCTTTTATTCTCAGTGCCCAGCTCAGTGCTTAGCTAGGTTCGTAGGGGTTGGCAGGGAGTTAAAATGCTTTGTATCTGGATTTCTATGAGAAGTAGATGCATAGTGAGATCAGTATTTGATAGAGTAACAAATTAAAGGAGCTTCACTGAGAAGGGGAGATGGAGTGGAATGGGAAATCACAGGAAGAGGGGTCAGTGTCTTTGATTTTGGAAACTTCAAGTTTGGAAACCCCAATCTGAGTGGTTGTGTGATTTTCTGTAACAGCACTCCGTAACCTGTGGGCAGGCATCAACATGGACACAAAGATTGTGTTGGTGGATGTGACTGAAGGGCAGGGCTTGAGGGAGTCGATGGCACATGTAAGATGTTAGGGAAAGTGGTGGCAGCCGAGGTCTAATCTTGATAGGGAAGTGAGTGAAGGTGGGAAGAAGGGCTTGAGAGAAAGGGAGAAAGTTAAGAGTTCTAAAAATTACTGGTGCAGTGAATTTGGGGAACTCCTGAGCCTTAGGAACTGAGTAATGAAATTAGACAACTAGGTTCATATTTCAGGATTTCAAGATTGCACTAAGGTGATGAGGAGGGCCAGACTGTGGTCAGGGGTGTGCATGGCTGAAGAGAGATGGAGGGGATGTCATTGTAATTGAGTCATTCGAGGAAATGAGGAGTGAGACTCTTGCATGTGTCATCCACGTGAACAACGTAGTCACCCGTAATGGTGTCAGGACATGGATGGACAGATGGGACAAAAACTAGGTGAAAAACTCTTCACTGGATGAAGAAGCTGACCATTAGCTTGTTCAGAAACAGGAAGGGAGGAGGTAAATTGTACCTAAAAACAGGAGGAGTGGATATTTTACATAAAAATAGAATTGGATTGTAAGATACACTGATCACACTTCTCCTGACTTTAAGGCGAAGGGATATGAGGGAAACAGACAATATCCCCTCGAGAGTGCTAAGCAAATAAATGATGAGGTTTGAATGAAGGGGGCGGCGGTGGAGAGGAAGAGGCAAGAGCAAGCCTACGAGGTAATACGGAAAGAGGGTTTGTGCCTGACTGGATGTGAGGGGAAGTAAAGAGGGTGACAGACACTGCCTGGAAAGAGAGTGGTGTTGTTCACAGAGATCAGGAACACTGGAGGAAGAACAGGTTGGAATCAGTGTATCCTTCAGGTTTGGTCAGGAAAAGAGCCACTATAAGCATTGCAGGCAGAAGGCACTTCATAGAGGACTTACAGCTGGAGTAAGTGAAGGTCTGGAGGCAGGGGTGGTAGGATGAGAGAGGCAGGCACCAAGTCAGCCTGAGGCACTAGTGCACACGAACCAGAGTCTGCTAGAAATTTCAAGAAACTGTGGACGTGGGATCATAAAGAGACTTTTGTGGAGAAGTCTGTGGAAGATTGCCTCTATGGAAACAGCTGCCTCTGCAGAAGTATCGCCATTGTGGGCCTGAAGTCCAGGACCCAGGGCTGGGCTTGAGGCCGCTGCTGGTCTGTTGGGCCAGCGTTTGGAAGATGAGCTGGACACAGAGCAGGAGCAGAGGAAGGACACACTGTGGCCTGCCAGGTCCTTCTCTACATATGCTCATCACCATGTCTGACCACCATGCCTGACTTTTGAGTGTGTGACCCTCAGTTCTGAACAGTTGGATATATTTATTGCCCTTAGGAAATAAATCTGCACAGATTCCATCACGAATTGCAGGCAAATCATGAGAGAGAGAGAAGGGAAAGCTGAGGACAGGACAAAGGAGACCGAGTGTCTAGAGAGGTGGGAGGAACCAACTTGGAACACCAAACAGAAACCAAGGAGAAAGCATCAAAGAAAGCAAGCCATGCTCAGAGAGGTTTAGTGAGACAAGGGTCATGCAGTTTGTGAAAGAAAATAGTTAGCCAGGCACCACTTCTGCTTGGGAGTAACTGACTACTTGTGTTGTAGGTTGATATTCCCAGCAGATTCATTTTAGAATTCAAATTCAGATAACCTTGCTAAGAAAAGGCAGCAGTATCGAATGTTTGGGTCTAGACCCACTGAACTCACCATGTTTCTGTTTCTGATGAAAAAACATTTAAAGACATGGCCCGATATTTTCCTTTCTAGTAAAAGTCAGTACATTGCTGTTAACTATGTTAAAAATCTATGTTAAAATCTCTAAACCACGTTTTTCAGTTGAGCTAAATTAGGTATATATAAATACATGCATCAATGTAGAGAATATGATTTTTCATACCCATAATATTCCTCTACTTCAATATGCCATTAAGATCATTTGGTTCTAAAATAAGAAAGCACTAAGTATTTATCTGAATGGTTTCCATAGACTTTGAAAATCTCATTTAAGGTACACTGTATTTTAAAATGTGCTCAATCATGTAATTAAATCTATAAATTACCTCTTTTCCTTCTTAATTCCAGGTTGAACTTTTGCTTTCCCATGTTTGTTCTCTCATATTAAAAAAAAAAAACTGCATAGAGGCTCTGCAATTCAGTTTCTCTAGTTGTTTAAAAATCTTATAAACAGAAAACACCTTATAATAAAAGCAAAATATGAAGTTTCTGGTGCTACAAACTGCTCTTCCAGGATTTTTATAAAGAAACAATAGAGTTGTATGCCTAATTTTCTAGAATAAGATTTCTTAATCCACCCTTTGAGATAGTACGCTATCCTCTCTTCTGCCTTCAGCGTCAGGGTCCTCTGCCTTATTGATGTTCAGGAAACTTCCTCTAACATGTTTATTACAGCTGGTATAGTCCCAGAAATGTATTAATAGCAAATTCTTAATACCTGTTAGCTCTTCTACATATAGCAATTTCAATTTATCTATTTCACAAATTCAAATTTGTCTATAGATCTTCTGACATTCCTACTTTACTAAATAGAGATTTGGAGTGAAAATATTAACTTTTTTCTTTACGGAAGTTTATTATTTTCTTATTTGGAAAAATTAAGTATGAAAATATATCTATGCATCTGTTTGGAATTTATAAATCTAGTGTTTTGTTATTTTTTGTGTATTTTAAAATATAATAGATGTAAAGCATGACTGATACAATGAAATTCCTCCTTGTACCCCTTCAGGCCTATGTTCTTCCAAATGTATGACATGCCTGTCATACACCGGATTTCCATACATAAGTTACTTTGTTACTGGGATATCCATTTTGACCTATTGATCCTGATTCACTTAACTATTCCTACATCAGTGCTACCATGCTTTAGTTACTATACCTTTATCATAAGTTTTGATATTTTGCTATTTCTGCTTTTTTTTACATTTCTTAGCATTAAATTGCTATTCCTGGACACTTCGGTCTTATAAAATCAGTGATAGTAAATATAGAAGATTTGGGGGAAAATTTATATCTTTATAATATTTGAGTCATATTATTCATAAACACACCATACCTCTCCATTTATTCATGCTTCCTTTATCCTTTATCTCCTACAAAAATACTTGATAGTTTCTCCATAAAGACCATATTTATCTT
Organism: Avahi laniger; assembly: GCA_963575035.1. NCBI lineage: Eukaryota > Metazoa > Chordata > Mammalia > Primates > Indriidae > Avahi > Avahi laniger. The sequence goes on from CAUYSK010094708.1 coordinate 27,376, forward strand.
TTATTAGGTTGTTCCCAAATATCTTATGCTTCTTGGTTTTATTATACATGGGAACTTTATAAAACTTACCTTTGGTTATTATTGGTGGATAGGAATGTTATTAATTTTTGCAAATCATCTTGCACCCAGACACTCATTGGTTGGTTCTTATACTTTTAGCTATGTAGACAAACACAACATCTGTACATAATTATTTTGCCTTTTCCTTTCTAGTCCTCGTACCTCTTACTCTTCCCACCTCACTGCCCCATCTTACTGAATTTATTACTGTCCTTTCAAATTGTGCTATTTTTTATCCTTAAGTTTGATGCTTCTCATGCTTTTGTATCTGATGACTGTTGCTCATGGACTTTATAATTTTTATCTGTGAGCTCATTTTCAACAGGAATCCTCTTTTGTGTAAGTTAAGTGGTTTTTAGCTTGTAGAGACATCTCTATAGGCAGTTTGTGAGTTATTTTTCCTCTACCTGTTGTGGTTTATAGGTTCTGGACAAATATTTTTATCAGTTTCTTACTTTATGTTTTAAAATCACAAATGTATTGGAAACTTTGGGTCCCCACTATTTTGGGCTACCATCTAGTGACTTTGCTTTCTTGCTACTTGCTCGGTTTCTACCTGTGTCTCAGGGTCCTCACCAATCCCTGGGTCCTATCTGTGGGCTGATCACAGCCCACAGGCTGATCGTGTGAGCTTTTACTAACGGGAACATACTGCCATGGTTCCAAAATTTATGCAGAGAGCTCAGGTAGTGACTCCTGACTGAATGAATCCCCTTGACTGTCATATCCCCACTGCTTGCCTGAGGATGGTTTTTTTTCTTTCTAACAAAAACCCAGCCTCTCAGGCCTATACCTGATTTGGTTACTCCAACAGACCACACAATTTTAGCTTTACTAACAATCAAAAGGTTTTCGCTCTAAATTTTTGGCACTAGCAAAATGTCTTTTCTAAATTTGAGCATGAATTTAAAAATTCATTTCATTAGTGCATGCTTGTGTATGTGTGTTTGTGTGTGTACTGTTTTGGAGAGATAGTCTCATCAAACATCAGTTCTCTTGAGTTTTCCTTACTTGTGTATTTAGAAAAAAATCAAAAGCATAAAATAAAGGATGACAATTGGTGTTAGGTAAACAGATCTTACAAAGTGTTTGAAGTTACTTAAAAGCTTAGTTCTCCTAAGTACTTGTTTCATTCTCTCAAAAATCTTGTTCAGCTAAAGCAGTCCTGAGAGGAAAATTTACATCCATAAATGCCTACATTCAAAAGACAGAAAGATAACAAATCAACAATCTAATGAATCATCTTAAAGAGCTGGAAAAGGATGAGCAAACCAACCCCAAACCCAGCAGAAGAAAAGAAATAACAAAGATCAGAGAAGAACTAAATGGAATTTACAACAAAAAAACTACACAGAAGATTAATAAAACAAAAAATTGGTTCTTTCTTTCTCACTGGGGTTAGGTGATATCTCATTATGGTTTTTTTTTATTTCAGCATATTATGGGGGTACAGATGTTTAGGTTATGTATGTTGCCCTTGCCCCCCCCCCCACCATGTCCGAGTTTCAAGTGTGTCCATCCCTTGGATGGTGCGCATTGCACTCTTTGTGTATGCATATACGCGTCCCCTCCTCCCCACTCTCCCGTCCCCCCTGCCTGACATCCAATAGATGTTATTCTTATATGTGCACTTACGTATTGATCAGTTAATACCAATTTGATGGTGAGTACATGTGGTGTTTGTTTTTCCATTCTTCGGATACTTCACTTAGTAGAATGTGTTCCATCTCTATCCAGGAGTGTACAAGAGGTGCTATATCACCATTGTTTCTTAAAGCTGAATAGTACTCCATGGTACACATATACCACAGTTTATTAATCCACTCATATATTGATGGACACTTGGGTTGTTTCCACATCTTTGCAATTGTGAATTGTGCTGCTGTGAACATTTGGGTGCAGGTGTCTTTCTTATACAGTATCATTTGTTCTTTTGGGTAGATGCCCAGTAATGGGATTGCTGGATCGAATGGTACTTCTACTTATATCTCTTTAAGGTATCTCCATATTGTTTTCCACAGAGGTTGAACTAGTTTGCAGTCCCACCAGCAGTGCATGAGTGTTCCTATCTCTCCACATCCACGCCAACATTTATTGATTTGGGACTTTTTGATAAAGGCCAGTCTCACTGGAGATAAGTGATATCTCACTGTGGTTTTGATTTGCATTTCCCTAATGATTAAAGATGTTGAGCATTTTTTTATATGTTTGCTGG
>CAUYSK010094709.1:0-69903 GCA_963575035.1 Avahi laniger
AGAACTGACATTCTGAGCTATTCCACAGTAAAGAATTACAAAATTAAAGAAAGGAATGCTTTAAATTTTTGTACTTTGCTGAAAATTCTTTTTCCCAGGGTCTATAAAACATTAATTTGTTTTTATATTTTACTATTTTTTTGTGGTTTTTTTGTTGTTTTTAAATCAATAAGTAATCTAGGACTAGCATTATGTTTGCTAGACCTGGCATTTGCTCGGTACATAAGGTTCAAAGTTTCCTTTCCTTTTTTTATTTATTTTATATTTTGCAATGTTTTTTTTCCATAATATTTAAGTTTTTTCAATGTTTAGATTTTTCTTCGGTGAAGCACGAGTTTCTTTGGGTTACTTCATGGCAGCTGTCCCACAGACTCAGAACTGTGCTGCATACTATCCTCCTAGCCAAATTGCTCAACTAAGACCAAGTGACTGTGTTAATTACATCTTCACTACGTCTCAGAGGGCAGCATAAGGCAAGATGGCCGTCGCATGCCCCTCAGCTTCGCTAAACGAAAACGGTCTTCTTCCTGCCTCTTGTCCTTGACCTCCCTTTTCTTGGAGCATTTACTTTATAAAATTTGCAATTTAAATTCTTCTTTCACCTCTTTGAGATGTATGTAAATCTTTTTAAATGCCTCTTGCCAGTTTTATAACCCAGGATTGTCTTTCTCATGGACCCGGGAGCCACTTCTTTGAAATGTAATCATCAAAGGAGTTAATACCCCTATCTCCTAGTCCCTTCGAGAGGGTAGGAGCCTAACTTCAGTGGGTGTCTTATTCCCTGTTGCAAAACTACCTCGTCTCATAAAGATGGGAGAAGTTTATCTTTCCTCCCAGTACTTTTCCACGTGCACACCCCAAACCTTAAAAACCCCACTGCCTCCTGCTTCAGTGGGGTTGAGTTCAGACTTAGTTTTGGTCTCTCTCCTCTATTTCGATAGCCTTGAATACATTCTTCCTTGCCTGTTTAACTTTTTCTGGTGCAATTTTTGCTTTGGAAGGGAAATTCTAATTTATGATTTTCCCTCACCTTTTAAGCACATTATAATTTTTGCACATTGGCAACGTGTAAGTTAGAATTGCCCTAGAAAAAATTAGACACAGGTTCATTCAAAGCTTGGAAAGTGAAAGCTTAAGAAGATGTGACTTGACATAAAGCCTCATTCCCAAAAACGTCTCCACAGCTTGACTTAAAAAGGCCACGGTCAGATAACGTAAGAAATGTGAGAAGCAAGATCTTTGCGAGAGCCAGAGAGAGCTCATCACTCTAGGGTGACAATTAAAATAGTATGGGGCACCACACCACAAAATTAATCTGAGATGGATCTTCGATCTAAAGGTGAAGGATAAAATAACAAAACTTCTGAAAATGACCTTGGGGTGGGCAAAGGTCTTAAGACAAAAAAGCTCTCTAACATAAAAGAAAAAATGGTGAATTGGACTTTTTTAACATGAAGAATGTCTTCTTATCAAAAGACATCATTAAGAGAGCGAAAATAGGAGACAAAGGATTTATATTCAGAATATATAAGCAACTCATGCAAAATTAACAGGAAAAAGACAATCCTTTCAAAATAGGCCAAACAAAAACTTAAACAGGCACTCTGCAAAGAAGATATCAAAAAGCCAACTAGCATGTGAAAAGGTGCTCACCATCATGACTTAACAAGGAAAATATAAATTAAAATGACATGAGATGCCCCTACACATCTTAAAAAGACTAAAATTAAAAGAGTGAAAATACCAAGTGATAGAAAGATGATGATACAACTAGAACTCTCATGTGTTCTGCTCTGGAAATGGTTTGACAATGTCGAATACTGATAAACATATGCCTACCAGATAACCCAGAAATTCCACTCCCAGGTATGATCCCCAAAAGGAATGAGTAATATGCCCACCAAAAGATATGCACAAATATATGAATATGCACAGCAGCTTCACTCATAAATAGTCAAAAATGGCAAACAACCCAAATGCCCATCGACAGGAGCATGAGGAAATAAATTGACTATTTTGAAACTCCAATTTATACAATGGAGTGCTACATAGCAATAACAAAGAACCAATGAAACATGCAGTAATGTGGGTGAATCGTAACACTATCATGTTGAAAAGATAAAGAAGAGCCCATACTGTATGATTCCATGTATATGAATCGAGTTTCGGAATAGGCAAAACTGTGAAATAAGCCAGTTATACAAAGGCAAATACTATATGATCCCACTTATATGTGGTACCTAGAATAGTCAAATTTATAGAGATAGAAAGTAGAATGGTGGTTATCAGGGGCTGGCAGGAGGGGGGATATGGGGAATTTAATGGACAGAGTTTGAGTTTTACAAGATGAAAAAAGTTCTGGTAATTGATTGCACAACAAGGTGAATGTACCTAACATTCCTGAACTGTACATTTTTAAATGGTTAAGATGGTAAACTTTATGTTATGTGTACTTTAACACAATTTTCAAAAATAATAGACAAAACCAATCTGATGGAAGTCAGAATAGAAGTTACCCTCAACATGGAGCAGTGGCTGGAAGGGGCTTCTGGGACACTGGTAAATATTCTATTTATTTATCTGACTTGTGGTGTATAGGTGTGCAAGTTCATAGATCCGTGCGATATGAGGATTTCTTTTTATACATATTCCTCCAGTAAAAAGTTTTGCCTTTTTGTTTTTTAAGGACATGGGAACACTGGATTTGTTTAACACATGCATTACATAAAACTCTGAGCTCTTGATGTGTGAGACAGGAGACAGGTGGAGTGTTGGGTAGGGTAGGCAGGCCGAGGGAAGGACAAAGCTGAGGTGCATATATGGGGACAATGCCAAAATAGGCAGCAAAATCCGAAAGAGGAAATACAGTGGCATTCACCTTGCAACTATGTCCAGGAGTCTTAATTCCTACATGTTTTCTCTAAGATAAATGTTCTGTGTATATGGACCAGGACCTGTCTCCCCTCGTTTGAGCTCCATGTGATCTGGACTTAAAATGAGTCGTATTTATTGCCTTTGGGCAATACAATGTCATGATCAAAACTGTGAGGGTCCATTTATGCAGACAAACTCATTCAAGAAAGTTTTATTGAGCATCTGCTATGTGCCAGGCACTTTGCTAAGTACGAGAAATATAGTGATGACCACGTCCTCCATAGACCCTCCTGTCTTGGATCTTATAGTTTCGGGAGGAGAAATGCCCACTTATCAATCTATATTGCTCCTTTAGCTCTGTAAAAATAGATGAGTTTAACTCTTCAACGAGAACCAACTTCTCAAACTGGGCTGCAGCCCCATCCTGTAGAATCATACGATTTGGGAAGAGAGAGAAGCAGGGAGACAGCAAAGGTGGGGAAAGGAGGAAAGAAGGGGGAGGGACTGAATCTCCTGCTGGATTGGAACAGTAGACATGCAGTTTTTAAAATTAAAAAATAGAAACGACTTCAAATCTGACAATAGAAGAGATTTTTTGACCCCAGAATATTGCCAAGAATGAAAATAATTTTCTAATTATACCTTTTCTGTATTCTGAAGGTTGACAGTTTAATGTTAACATAGATTTTCTAGAGTTATGACCTAATCTGCCTCTGGTATTTGAAAGTGTAAAAACTTAACTGTGAAATCAATGTATGTACTTAGATCAGGCAAAGGGCGTGGATGAATGATAGTGTAGGAAAGCTCAGATTTATTTTTTCCTATGTAAATGTATGTAAATACTATGAGTCAATGTTGATTGATAACACTTATAATTAATAGTGATACCAAAACACAAGGAAAAAAAACAAGTTTTAGTTAATGCATTTAAGAAAAAATTGAAAAGATTGGAGACCCAAAGTCCAAGATTAAAAGACTCACGGAGAGTCTTTTAATCTAATTTGACACAGAATTTCTAGAAATAATGATAAATGATTTGTACTATTTTTTGGTATTTGCAGTCTACTTCAGTTCTATTTTAAATTAATTATAGTTGCAAACTGAATATAATTTCTCTATAGGACTGAGCACAAACTTGATTTATTCATTAATATTTGGGGAGAATAACAGGCACTTTCAAATGAAAAATCTTAAGCCCACTGCAAAAAAAATAAAGGCAAAAAAGAAAAATGAACAAAATTCTAGTTGTTTATATATATAAAGATAACTTGCATTAAATTTATACCTAAAGATCAATTAAATTATAGAATTTTTTTCCAGATGAAAGGTAATTTCCTAATCCATCGAACTTTTTTACAGACTGGACTATAAACAAAGAATAGGACGTTTTGAAAAAACAATACCTTAATAGATCAACATTCCTGTTGACAAAGTGTTCTCATGTACATCATCTTACCTGACTCTTCCAACAACTCTGAGAAGTAGATAAATGACAAAAATCATCAGAATATGAGCGGTTATGATTAGGTACTCTCACTCACGAAATCTGAGGACAAGGCCTTTGAAAATAAAGAATCGGGCCAGGTACGGTGGCTCACGCCTGTAATCCTAGCACTCTGGGAGGGCGAGGCAGGTGGACTGTTTGAACTCAGGAGTTCGAGACCAGCCTGAGCAAGAGCGAGATCCCCACTCTACTAAAAAAATAGAAAGAAATTAGCTGGACAACTAAAAATATATAGAAAAAATTAGCCAGGCATGGTGGCACATGCATGTAGTCCCAGCTACTTGGGAAGCTGAGGCAGGAAGATCGCTTGAGCCCAGGAGTTTGAGGTTGCTGTGAGCTAGGCTGATGCCACGGCACTCTAGCCCGGGCAACAGAGCAAGACTCTGTCTCAAAAAAAAAAAAAAAAGAAAGAAAAGAAAGAATCGTTGAGAGTAGACATTTTCAGAAACAGACTATACTAAAATGTAAATATATGGCAATGGAGACCTGAAAACTACCCAAGTTCAATCAAAGTGATTACAGTGTACCTTAGGACTGGAATGTACTAAGAAAAGCTGCTTCTTTGCCAGTTATGGAATAATATACCTGTCTGAAAGAAGGATGTTTTAGTAGAAGTACTGTTAAATTTGAAAGGAGCCAAAGAGTAAGAATTTATTCACATTGTTTAGGGAAAAGACGCTCTTGTCAATGATGGAGGTCAGAACCAGTTGTCTGGGGAGTGTCTGGCTAAGATCCCTGAAGTAACGTAGAAGGGATGGGGGCTGGTGGTGAAGGAAGGCTTCCTGAAAGAGACGACGCCTGAGCTGAGCTCTGGAGGACAAGGAGAAGTTGGCCATGTCAAGTGGAAGAGGTCCCAGCAGAGCGTAAGGCTAACGTACTGTGTGATGTTTACCTCTCAGGAGTTCACACTGTCGTCTTGTGTGCTTAAGACTCTCTAGAAGGGTAGATCTCTGTTAAACGATCTTACCACAAAAATCGATCAGTCCATATACACATACACACACATACATAAATGGGGTGACAGGAAACTCTGAGAGGGTTGGGATACGTCTACGGTCTTGGTAGCGGTGATGGTTTCACCTGTGTACACTTATCCCCAAACTCATCGAGCTGTACCCATTAAATATGTACAGCTTTTTACATATTAATTATACCTCTGTAAAGTGGTTTTTTAAAAAAATAAAAAACATAGATTAAAAAAAAAGCACGGCAATAGCTGAAGCATCAATGACTGATGACTGAGTTAATAGAATAGAGAAGAATGAATTCCAAGCCAGTAGCTGCGAAAGCTGAGAAGCCACCTATTTTATAACGCAGAACCTCCTAAAGATGCAGGAACTGCTGACACCAGGTCCTGCTGGAAATGGGAGTGAAGGTGGCACTTAAAAAGAGGAGGCTGCAAATCGACTTAGGGAGCAATTGTGTCACTAGATCTCAGATGCCCTCACCTGCTGGGAAAAACCGCCCTTCAGAGTTCTCTTGCAAAAGTAGATAAAATCGAGAGTTCTGGGATGGGAAACACCAAACACAATTGAAGTTGGGGTTATTGTGCTGAAAACAGGGGAATTAAAGTGACATTTTACATCCTCTGCTCCTTTGCTCCACCCAGCCCCTAGACCCACAGCCACCATGGACCCAGGAGCAGGATCTCCCTGCACAGGGCTTCCGGCTGAAGGGGTGAGTGGGGCTGAGATTCAGCTCCTCTCTCCAGCCATGTGCCCTGTGCAGGGTGTGCCCAGAGAAAGGTGCAGCTTTTCCGCATTGTCCAGAAGGCGCCATGTGATCACCAACCCTGCTTTGTCCTGATTCTCACAAAGACTTGCCTGGAACTCTGGCAGCCAAACATGCAGTCTTCACGAAAGATCCTTGTCAGGGGTCTCCAACGAGACTCCCCCTGCACACCCCACAACAGCCCAGCCGGGACACTCTGCAGCAAAGCCCACGGTTAAAAAGCTGTGCAGACCTGGCCTCACCCAACCACGAACAGACAGCTGAGAACCAAATCCGAGGACAACCTTTGTCAAGAGGACAGAAACAAACTGGAAAAGGAAACTGGGAGGGAACAGACTTTTAAAAACTACTCACCGGGTCTTCAGAAAAGTGAAAATATCACCTGCGTGAAACAGTAACAAGAGGGTGTGAAAAAGAAATCTAGGACAAGAAAGAGCTTATTGAAATCAAAACAGGATAGAAGAAATGAAAATTTCAATAGAAAATTTGGGAGAAAAATTGAGGAAGTCTGACAAAAAACATAGAAGAAAATTAGAGAAGCATTAAAATCCAAATAATAGGAGAGAGAAATCGTGAAAGATAATTTTCTAGAATTAAAGGATGTAAGTTTCTACGTTGACAGGGTGCACCAAGTACCCAGCTTAGTAGATTAAAACCTAGATCTATGTCAAGGCACATCCTCATGAAATTTTAGAATATTGCATACAAAAAAAAAAATCTTAAAGCTTTCATAAAGGAAAAAAAATAACACATTATATTAAAAGCCTGAGGAATCACCATTGCTTTAGACTTCTCAAGAGCCACAGGCAATGAGACATGTCCTCCCGTTTCTGAAGGACAATGACTCCCAATTCAGAATTCTATACTTGTTCAAAGAACTAGTTATAAGTTAGGGTAGAAATTAATTAATTAATTAAACAAAAAAAGAGTTAAGTTGGAATACAGATACTTTTTCAGATGTTTGAGGTTTCCCAAACTTTACCTGCCATATTCTGTTTCTTAGGAAGCTACTGGAGAATTTGCTCCAGGGAAATGAAGGAATATGCCAAAAAATAGGAAGTTAGGGGACCCAGGAAACACAGACGCTAACTCAAGAGAGGGTAAGATAATCCCCAAATTGATGGCAAAGAGAGAACCCCAAAATGGGAGCTGTGCCCCAGGCCTAGAGGGCAACCTGTCTGCCGCAGAGCAGTCCAGAAGGTTCCTGGCAGATGCTTCCACAGATAGAATTCATAAAATGCCTGGTGGGTTCCAACACAAAGAGAAGACATTTGCTCATCCAGTGAAGAGTCTGGGGCTTAATTAGCAACAACTACAAGCAAAAACCCAAGATAATTATTAACTTCAGGGAAAACAAAATTTTAGGAGAAAGGAAAAGTGGTCCTGGAATTACTGCGTTACTCAGCAGTATGAAGTTAAATCATCAAAATAATTGTTTAAAATGAATCTAACCTGAACTTATGATTCAATGATTTGGGGAGGATGGGTGGACAGAGTGCACACATGCGCTGGCGGGAGGATGGACAATACCTAACATGGAAAAAAGCAAGAAGGAACAATGCAGAGCGGTTATCTTGTGCTATGGAGGAAACCCCAAAATAGCTAAAAATGTTGAAAGCGTTTTGCCTTTAAGGAGAAGGAAATAGCGGAGCAGGGAACTGCCAATGAATGACGTAAAACTATTTGACTCATTCAATAATGTGGATGTGTAATGGTAAAAAAAAAAAAAAAAAATTACATTTTAAAAATCAGAAGGATCGTATTTTTGTTGGAAGGAGGGAAAAGGGGAAAGAAGTTGGCTTTAAAATCAAGTCGCATTTGCAGTAGAAGCAAGATATTCAGGTGATCAGAAATGGGAAACCAGAGCTCGGGAAGCAAGACAGGGTTTGCGGTAGAGATTTTATAATTATTTACATTGGAAGAGAATTCGCTCCCTAGGAAAGACAGTGTTGAGAAACAAGAGAAGAGGGTCCGAAGGCAAACGCTGTGTAAGTGCCATCTAGAGTGTCAGGAGGGATGGAGCTCCGCGAAGAGGACAGCCGAGAAACCCAAGGAAACAGGCGTTTCATGAAGGGGTAGGAAGTAATGATCGAGGTCAAGTGCTCGGGGGTCAAAAAGGCCCAGATCATTAGAATAAACAATGAAAACATTCTAAACAGGGTATTCTAATCTAAGGATTAAGTTCATACCCTTTAACGAGCCTAAAATTAAAAAAAAAAAAGAGGGGGGTTTGAGTTTTGGGAAGATCTTGTATTTTTCCAGGACACCACACAATGAATATGACCCTGTTTTCAGTAAATACACAGTTGTCTTTCATGGTGCGGTAGCACAAACCCTGCATTAATAAGAAAGTGAATCTTAGGGCATATTGTCATTACCATTCCCATACAAAGCTCTGTCCCTGTTTTTTGTCCACACAAGGGACCGCATTGTCTGCAGAGATGAGCATTGAACTAAAGTTCACGGCTTGGCTGGGATTTTCCTTCTGGCTGCACTTCCCCAGCGATCAGCCGCCTGTCACAGGCACGGCGTTACTGACACCCCAAACAACGTGGCAGTGCGGGAAAACAAACAACACGGAGCTGCTTCCCCTTCCTGGCACGCCAAACGCTGCATTCAAAATACCAACTGTTACGTTAAATCTCAACTTAAGATGAAAGCAAACTGGGTGAAAGATTCATTATTTCATTTTGCTGAGTTGAGCTCAGGGTTTGGCTTCAGGACCGAAAGTAGAATTGGCAGCAAATGTTCCCTGATCGCGCCACGAACTGTTTTCTCATTTTCTCTTTCTAGCATACATTGTGCTATACACTTCAACACCCTCCAAACAGATGCAAGACCAACAGAAAAGTCTGGTTCTGTATTTTTCAAAAGCCCGTCATAACACTTTAAGACTGAATTTTCCTGTTTGCCTGCAGAAGTTATTGCTGCCTTCCAGACATTTCCATCTCAGACATATCGGAGGTAAACAAAGAAGAATGGTATCAATTTGGAATTCAAAAAGTTTACCCAAGTCCATTAACAACTCCCCAAAGAGCCTCGTTGGCAGACATTTTTTGTGCCAGTATATTTACCAGTTTCCCCCTAAAGTGTTAACCAAATTAATATTCTTCAAGGGGCAGAACCGTATGTCCTGAGTCCCCCTGGTGAGTTTCTGGAGCACAGCCTGAGAGCCCCACAACACCACTGTTCCATGCCTACTTTCCCGAACACATTGTAGGAACTTCTGTGCTGCAGGGAATAGATGAAACATCATCCTAAAATGCATATTTTGAAGACAAATGAGGGGGTGATGAAATCGACACAGATTAATTAGAATCTTGCAAATATTAGTGATGCTTGATAAATAGTCCTAGAGATAGATTAAGGAGACATCTGTGGGGAAGGTATTTAGACACGACATGATCTTACGCTTCCTTCACTCATTAAAATACTTTTCCAACAAAAAAGACTACAGTTAGATGTTTTAAATGATACATGAACATTCAGAGTCCGTCGACTTAGGCCAATAATAGGGCTGCTTTAGAAACAGAAGACAGAATAGGCTTTTCTAGAATGTAGCCATGTTCCTCCCCAGTGTCCACTGCGGGTCTGCAGAGGGGAACAGGGGTGAGGACAGAGCAGAGAAGTGGTTCAGCTCCAACCTAACAGCTAGCTGTACCTGTGCCCGCAGGTGGCTTAGCAGATGTTCTCCTTAGTAAAGGTCTCTTGATGGAGTTTATCTGATACAAACCCAGAAAAGTAGCCTCTTAAGCAATGGAAAATGTCAGGTCACATATGGGGTAATCAGTTAAGTAGAAAAGAACTTCTCGGTTGGAGAAGTCAGTCAAACCGAATGCAGAGAGAAATGTCTTAATGTGCTAAGAGCTGGGATAACGACGAGCGAAGAGGAAGAGAGCTAACCTTTTCCACATGCCTACTTCTCGCTGGGTACTCTAAAGTGCCTACCAAATAGTGCACCTCACTTCACCCTCACGAAATTGCTGGGAAGGAGGCTGACTCCCAAATCCCCACCTTGGTCTCCAAGGCGACCGGGATCCCTTTCCCGGGTACCTCTCAGGCTCACTCCCACGTCCTCAGCGCTGGCTGGCTCTTCTGCCACAGCTGTGCTGCCCTCTTGACTATCCTATGAAGCCACCAAACATGCTCCGCCTCTGGGCCTCTGTGCTGCTATGCTGTCCCCAACCTGGGTACTCTTCCTCTGGATTAGTGACCATTCAGGCCTCCTTGGAGATGACACCTCCCTATTTAAGTGGCGCTGCCCCACGCTCTGTCTCCTCACTCCGCTTTATTTTCCTTCATAGCAATTGTACTGGGTCGAATAGTGTCCCCCCAAAATTCATGTCCACCAGAACCTCACAACGTGACCTTACTTGGAAATCAGGTCTTAATGGATGTAATTAGTTAAAATGAGGTTATGCCTGATTGGGGGGAGGGCCCTAAATCCAATATGACTGGTGTCCTTATAAGAAGAGGAGAGGACACCTGGGGACACACACACAGGGAAACGCCGTGTGACCACAGAAGCAGAGACTGGAGCGATGCAGCTGCAAACCAAGGAACGCCACCGATCGCTGGCCACCACCAGAAGCTAGAAAGAGGCTAGAAGGCTACTGCTCTGGAGCCTGCACAGGAAGTATGGCCCCTGCTGATACATTGGCTTTGGACTTCTAGCTTCCAGAACTTCTCTCTGAGAGAATAAATTTCTGCTTTTTAAGCCACCCTCGTTTGTGGTACTTTGTCACAGCAGCCCAAGGAAACAGATACAGCATCTGTCACCACCTGACATACATATTTTTTATTGGTTGGTTTGTCTCTCTCTTTCTCCCTACAACATACCATCTTTGAGATAGGGCCTTTGTTGTTCACTGCTGTGTTTCTGGTGCCTGGAGCATTAGGCCGTTGCTGGCTTTGGAAGTGGAAAGGACGAGCCTGGGAATGGGGGTGGCCCTCTAGAAGCTGCAAGAGGCAAGGAAAGGATACTCCGCTAGAGCCTCCGAGAAAGAACGCAGCCCTGCCAACACCTGGATTTTAGGACTTTTGATCTCCCAGCGTAGGATACTAAATTTGTATTTTAAGCCATGAAATTAGCGGTAATTTATTGTGGCAACAAGAGAAGATTAATACACATTGTTACCTACAGTGTGTTCTTTGTTCTCTTTCTCGCCCCTCGTTGATCTCCCCATAACCCACGGCCAAGGGAAGGGCCAATCTGGAGACCTAATGTTGCAAATAGGCTGTTAGTGATTTGCGGCAAAGAAAAATAATAAAAATGCTAATGCCTTTGTCTCAGTTTAAGAACTGAGTGCCAACAAACTTCCAATAATAGAATTCAGTGTTCTCTAAACTCTTGAAAATAAAATAATTTTTAAAAAGTAACTTCAAACCATGAATAAAGATCATGGAATGGAACATTTTCTTCCTTCCTGACATAGAAACCACTTAATGATATCCTTCCTTACATGGGTATCTACTAAGGGGGAGAGAAGGGGGGAGAGAGATACAAAAGGGAAAAATTCAGCATGCTTCCCAAAAGAAACATATGAAATATTAAATAATGGTGGTTTTGTTTGCTGTAATATGTTTGAAGATATTTTTTAATGAGCCCCCCTAATCCTCCCACTTAGTATTGAGGTGTGGTGAGAGGAGTCCTTGTTTATTGAAGAGAAAGTTGGGAGCTTGGATGAGGAAAGAGCAACTCCTGCAGGAAAATTTATTTTTTCATTATTTTATAATTTGTATTTTATTCAATTATTTAACTTTTATTTGCAGGAGAATTTAATGAGCAAGGGCCTGGGGATCTTATCCAAGGCTCCTGATTGCAAGTCTGATGCTCTTTACATCATGTGTCACTGCTGATTACAAAGGGCAAACAAATGTGCAAGGACATTGCCCCCAAACTAGGAAGACAGCTGGTTGGTCCAGTTCTGCTCTTCCGCCCACTGAGAACTCACCAGACCTTGAGAAAGGGACCTACATCCTCTAAACCCCTCAGCTTCTGCATCTGAAAAGTGGCCATTAAAACACCCACCTTAGGGAAACTGCAAGGAGTCGATTCAATACATGTGCAAAACACTTAGCCTGAGGGCAAATCCCCCAAAAATAATAACTGCTGCTGTCATTGTTCAATCACTATTTGATCTAGTGCCTGGAAGTCTACCGTTAGAGAGGATTCAATTGGTTATTGACTTGATCTTTGGAAACCAAAGATCCCTAACCAAAATACCCTAGCAGGGGTTGCACACTAAGTCATGATCGGGAACTCACATCTGAATGTGAACTCTTTTCAGACGGGAGTGAGAGGGAAAGGAGTGTGAAGGAACTGAGGCAGCAGAGCAGAAGCGTGTGCAGAAGCTAAAACATGTTTTGCTTCAGAAGCACATTCACATATGACCTTGCCATGCATTAGCTGGGTGATTCTGGGCCATTTATGGACACGTCCTGAGCCATAGTTTCCTCATCTGTGAAATGGGAATGCTGGATTTTAAATGCTTATTGAACCAGGCATGTGGCTCACACCTGTAATCCCAGCACTTTGGGAGGCTGAGTCTGAGAGAATTAAGGGGATGGCTGGAGCCCAGGAGCTCGAGATTGCCGTGAGCTGTGATCGTACCACTGTGATCATGTCACTCCAGCCTGGGTGACAGAGTATGACCCTGACTCTAAAAAAATAAATAAATAATTTTAAAAATAATAAAATAAAAAATGGTTATTAAGCAAATCAAATGAGATAACACATGAACATGCTTTGTAAACTACAACGAGCTACATGAAAGCTTTGAATAACGTTACTTTGGGGTTTAGAAGAATTTTTGCAACTGATATACCAATATATTCTAAGTGCTCAATTATTTGCTACTATTATATAAAAGCATTTATAATTTATTATTATACATTATGATAGTAAAATTATAATTTTTTGTTATACATGTGAGTCAGATTGAGCTCATTTTTCCTCTTTGGTGGTATTACTCTGAAAATTGCAATTTCAGAGTATTACAATTCAACACTGAATTTAATTGTCACTCAATTGAATTCTACTGAAAAAAAAAGAATTACATTACAGGAAAAAAAAATTAAAGGTTAGGAGTTGGAGAATAAGAAAAGCATAGATAGATATGCATCTGATTTCTCCTGTGAGTGAACTATCACACTGCTTCCTCCCCATTTCTCTATGTTGGGATAAGGACTGGAAACCAGTAATCAAGTATACTTAGAGTAGTAAGTATTAGAAAAAAAGCTTGTGAGAGAATTCACTTTAAAACAATCTTTCTAGGTTGTTTCAGCAAGTAATGCGAGCTACCAATATGTTTTATTTTATAGAAAAGTAGATGATTAGATCCCCAACATGCACACTTACGTATTCAGATACATCAATTTATTCAGAGGAACATTTAATTTTAGCATGAATTCAGAGAGGATGAAAGCTGCTTAAAAAGGAATTACTAGGGCACACCTTAATTAGATGTCCTGATCAACTATCTTCCATTTTTTTCCATGTTCCCTGAAATGAAGTCAAAAGCACAGTTACGAACTGGAAGTTACAGCATCTTTGCTTTTCGGGGGCTGCAAATGAGAATTGTGTGACAGCTCACCATTAAGCAAATTAATAATGCCCCAGTAAATGTAACGGGGGCACAATGAGGCCAGATCAATTTTTGTGCAGCCTGCTTTGGAAATAGACTTGCTTGTGAACAGTGGGGGAAACCGTGTCATTAATGAATGCTTTTCTTTACTTTCTTTCCTTTGGCTACAACTAATTTGAATAACAATGCCATTTTGAAATCACTAAATTAAAGACATACATATCTGAGGAAATAATAAGCCCCTTACCCCTACCCCACTCCCGAGTCAACCAAAAAATCTCCATTAAGACACTACGGCAGCTTCGCGCAAAGACCTGAAAGCCTTTTGATTTTCTGCTTGGCTGACTGACCAGACGTGCCGAGGATCTGGACAAGCAAGAGTTTCCCAAATGTGCTGCTTGTGCGTTTTCTCAGGCCATCGAGGGCTGAGTAACTACAGAATATAACTTCAGCAGAGAGGCTCAAGTGCAAAGAGCTCATTTTGATAAGAGCCTACAGCCACAAGGACGACACAGCCGGACAAGAAGGATCGGAAAGAATTCATGATTGATACATTTTGGGTCTCTAAGGTATTCTAGGAAAGGACTGGTAAATCTTCCTTGTTTACTTTAGAAACCAACTGCTTGATTATAGGAATCTCTTCTATGATGATATTTTATTGCACTTAGGAAAAATAATTACCTTACCCTCACTTTGTATGATGCTATTCATACAACAAGGAGAGACTAAAGAGAGATCAATAAATAATAAAAGCATCATTTACAACTGCCTATACTGTTAAAAGAAAAAGCAAATAGTATAAAATAGTTGTCCTTTCAACTATGGCCCGGAAGGGACTCCAAAATTCCTACAAATATGTGAATATGGCCACCCCATTCACTTCCCAATCACATCTTTTATTTTAATGATTTAATGTTTGTGCAGTCCCTTTCCCTGGAACAGTTTGCATAGAAGAATGTTTCCCAATTTCCTTGTATAAAGTGGGTAGGATAGACAATAGAGATACAAAGTCTCTGATCTCAAACATGGCCAAGTAATTAAAAATTCTGCAGCCCTCAAAGAAACCGGCTCATTGGTAGAGGTGAATAAGCTATTCTTAGCACATGAAGACAAATATCAGGTTTGGAAGCATCGCTTATTAAGTGACAGTCCTGTCCATGCATGGGGAAAAAAAGCCACTATTTTTATTTTTTGGAAGGTCATTTCCAATGTTGAGTATATATTTTGGTTTGTGGTGTATTGACGTTTTAAAAAATGTTTACCCATGTTTTCAAATATGTTATACATACACGTAACACCAAATGTAAAAGATACAAAAGGATTTACAGGGAAAAGTCCTCATCCCATTCCCTCTCCCTCCAGGTAGCATAATGTGTTTATGATTGATCCATGTCATAGTTTTGTCGGTAGTTTGTTCCTTTGGATGGCTAAGTAATATTCCATTGTGCAGATGTACCACATATTGTTTATCTATTCACAGGTAACAAACATTTGAGTTGTGTCGAGGTTGGGGCCACTATGAATAATGCTGCTATGAACAAAGTGTGTGAGCTCTCGTGTGGACATGGTTTCATTTCTCCTGGGTGGAAACCGAGGAGTGCAATGGCCAGATCATATGGCAGGTGTAGGTTTATCTTTTCAAGGAATTGCCAAACTGTTTTCCAAAGTGACTGCCCCATTTTACATTCTCTTTGGAAATGAATAAGAATTTACTGGGATCTTCAAGTTGGCTACTAGAAGTAGGCTTTGACTTAAGTTGGTACAGGATCCCATTATGGGTTGAATTGTGTCCCCACAAAAAGATTTGAAGTTAACTCACAATACCTGTGAACATAACCTTATTTGGAAATAGGGTCTTTACAGGTGATCCAGTTAAGATGAGGTCATCAGAGTGGGCTCTAATCTGACTGTGTCCTTATAAAAACCCAACCCTGCCTTGATCTTGGACTCCTAGCCTCCAGAACTGTGAGACAATAAGTTTCTGTTGGTGAAAACACCCAGTTGTCAGTACTGGGTTATGGCAGCCATAGTGAATTAATACAGATCCTCGACTCTATAAGTCACAGGATATTTAAACAAACCCATTTCTTATCAGAGCAGTGAATAACGTGTATTTTTTAAGAAATGACTCGGAAAAATGAACAGTGAAACTGTCCTTTAGAGACCGTCTCCTCTTACCCAGTAACTACAAAGCTCTGTGATTTATGGCCAGCCTTATTTTATGAATTGTCTCTTTCTATACCCTGAAAATGCTGGGGCCTAAAGTGTAATTATACGACAGAGGCCTTTGGTGTAGAGCAAGTTATGCAAAGATATGCTTTCACTAGCCTACTTATCAAGGAAGAAAGTGGAAATTTAAGTCGTTTAAGTTTTTAGGATACTTTTCTTTAGTTCTGCCCTGAAAACCAAACCCTCAATTATCACTTGTTTTTCCTTTTACTGTCCATTTGTATGAGTAATAATATGAAGGAAAACTCTTTTTTTTTCTTTTTCTTTCTTTGTGTAAGTTTATGGGGTACATGTGAAATTTTGTTCCACGTTTATAATGTGTACTGATCAAGTCAGGTATTTAGGGTGTCCATCACCCAAGTACAGTACATTTTTGATAAGTATAGTCACCCTACTCTGCTATCAAACATTGAATTTATTTGAAGGAAAATTCTTATTTTTCTTCTAGGTGGTCTGAGAATACACTGGTGCTGGGTGTGTATTCTGTTTGCCTCTCCACATCTGCTGACCCATGGGATCGTAGCAACTGGCTCCTTCTTGGCTGCCTCTGGCTGGGTTCGCTAATGGGAGCACTGGCAGAGGACCAGAGATCAGGGCGAGTGGGGTCAGGTCCTTGTTCCCCCTCCCTCAGGCGACCGCAGGATGGCTGTGCCCACGAAAGGCTGCCCTCTCTTTGGGTTCTGGTAACTGTGCTCTGCATTTGTCTCATCAGAACTCGGGGTGTGTATTAATAATAGTTGTCCATTGCTGGGTAACAAATTACTGCAAACTTAGTGGCTTAAAATAACACACATTTATTATCTCACAGTTTCTGCGGGTCAGTAGTCTGGGATACGACTTAGTTGGGTCCTCTGCTGAGGGTCTCACAAAACTGTAACTGAGCTGCTAGCCAGATGGTGTTCCTTTCAGGAGCGTGGGGCTCTCTTCCTAGCTCACGTGGTTATTGGCAGAATTCGATTTCTTGCAGTCATGAGACTGGGGTCCCTGCTCTCTTGCTGGCTGTCAGCCAAGGACCACTCCCAGCTTAGAAGTCACCCATGGTTTCCTGCTACAAGAACATCTCATAACGTGACAGCTCACTTCTCCGAGGCCAGCAGGAGAATCTCTCACTCCAGTCTGCTACGAGAGTGTCTTCCATGATATAACGTAGTCACAGGAGTGACAGCCCCTCATCCCTGCCTTATCCTATTGGCTAGAAACAAATCGCAAGTTCCGTCTGTATTTAAGGGCAGGAGATTATACAAGGGTGTGACTCTTGTCTCAGCCAGTCCACTGTTCCTAGCCCTCAAATTGTTTTCCCTAAATGCTGCCTATGCCTTTAAATATCCCCTCAATTAAATTCTCCTCAAATTACCCACTGGAGTGTTCCATCTGTTCCTGCCAGGACCCTTACTGATAAAATCCCTCTGCAAGTGACCTGCTTTGATACTGTGCTTTCCTGAGTCTTCTTTGAGCCCAGGCCAGCTGGTGGCTGGACTTGAGAGAGCTCAGACTGAGCGAGCTGTTTAGCACAGCGCAGGAAAAGGCGGCCGTGGTTTCCACTCGGCCGCAGGCAGGGAGAGTGAGTGAAGAGGGAACAAGTCTCTGCAGCCAGGGGCCGAGGAGAGAGCCTCGGGAACAGATGACGAATGCGGAATCTTTGGAGTAAGATGCTGAGCGGCATGCAACGTAAACTCTCTCACAGTCTATAAAATTTACACTGTGCACTCCTGCCTCAGGTTGGCATCTTCTCCCAGAGGAACAAAAGGAAGAACAGAATCTTGCTTTGAAGTTGGTTTGGAGCATGAACAAAGAACGTCTGCACACAGTCCTATCTGGGGTCTCTGTGGCATCTGACCCCCTGCAATAACACTTGGAAGCCACATGGTTTCTTTTCAGCACTTTGAACACTCAGCTTTTCATTGTCTTTTTTCTTTTAAAAAATTAACATCAAACTTTTCATTTTACAAATTTCTCTTTTAGAATATTTACTGTCACATTTTTTAGAAAATTTGCTTGTTAAAAAGTACGTGTGTTCCTGGATCACTGGCCACAATGTATACAGAGGCCCCTGTCTGAAGCTTGAAAAGTTGTCCTATTACTCAGCATTGCATATTTGTGATTATTTCATTAACTGTAACACACAATCAACCTGTGATCTATCTTCAATGGATCCAAGGCCAGAAAAACGAAACTACTGAACTAAAAGCAAAAAACAAAAAAAGCAGCCCAAATAAGGTGATGGCTTACTTCTTGTGATATTACATTTATTTGTGTATTTGGGAGAAATGAAAGCCTTGCCTTAACTTCATTCAGTTGCATCCTGAAGACAGTCATGTAGTCATCACGGCCGTTCTCGGAGACAGCATGAACAGTGGTTCCCAAAAATGTGATACCCAGACCAGCATCGCCACATCACCTGGGGCACCTGTGAAAAATCCAAATGCTTGGACTCCAGACTAGACCTGCTGAATCAGAAACTCTGGAGGTAGGACCCAGCGATGGTTTAATAAGCCCTTTGGGTGATTCTAATATACTGGATAGGTTGCGGATCACGGACTAGAAACAGAGGGATTAGTACTTAGTGACTTTCACCTGTGTGTTTAAGGATAGGGCTCTTTAAAAAGAGAAAGCAAGCCTGGGCGGGGTGACTCATGCCTGTAATCCTAGCACTCTGTGAGGCTGAGACGGGAGGATCGCTTGAGGTCAGGAGTTCAGGAGTTCGAGACCAGCCTGAGCAGGAGTGAGACCCACATCTCTACTAAAAATAGAAAAATTAGCCAGATGTGGTGGCGTGCACCTGTAATCCCAGCTATTTGGGTGGCTGAGGCAGGAGAATGGCTTAAACCCAGAAGTTTGAGGTTGCTGTGAGCTAGGCTGACGCCACGGCACTCTAGCCCAGGTGACAGAGTGAGACTCCATCTCAAAAAAAAAAAAAAAAAAAATACATAAATAAAAATAAACAGAGAAAGAAGGAGATATCAGTACCTTGAAAAGTAAGGTTCATTGCTCCTGGCCACCTGGGATGCCAGGCAGGAGCAAACCTATCACAGGAGCTGCCTGTAGGTTACTGGGTAACACCATCTTCTCTGCACCAAACCTCTCTACTCCTTTCCTTTGAGTTTATTTTAGTATTTGGATTGAACAGTTTTAGTCCAGCCAGTCCAGATATTGGAAGGCTCATTGTCCAGGGATGGTTTAAGATTTTTGAAACTATTTTTCAAAGGCATCTTTTAAAATGAACGTCTGGTTTTTTCTTTTTAATTATTGTACTTTAGAAACTAGAGGTTGAGACAGATGACCTCTCATAATCCCTCCCAATTTAGAACCCCATAAAGTTCAAATGCTACTCTAAAACATGCCTTAAATATCATGACTTTAAAAAAATCAAATTAACCGGCAGTGTAATGTTTTCTATTTGAAATATTTTTCATAATCGTTTCCAGTTATTGCTTCTAATTTCTCTTTTGCCAGTTCTTTCCCACAGGAAGGGGAAAACAATTAATATATCATTTGTTCATTTATTCATGCATTTGTCCTGTTAACTTTAACTGAGGATTAACAATGTGTCAGGAATGGAGCTAGGTGATGGGTATAAAAGGAGCTTCCAACCCAGGAAAAGAGAATGATGTGGAGACAGATCACTGCGGAACAGTGTCAAGACGTAACCACTGGAACAGGCCTAATGTGCCCCAGGAGCACAGAGCAATGAGCTTGAGGATGGAGCCAGGGAAGGCTTCAAGGATGATATGAGTAGGCATCATGGAATAGGAGAGGGAGGGAAGGCATAGAGGTGAGAAAAGGCTTGGCAAATCTGAGGGGATGGCTGCAGTCCAAAATTTCTAGAACATAAAGTCAGATTCAGGGGATGTCAACAGATGAGGTGTTTTGGGGACCCGAACAATGAAGGAGCTGTAGGTGGGCAGTGACCAAAGAACCGAAAGCAGGAAGGATACAATTATATTTGCATTTAAGGATTATCTCTCTGGCAGCTGAGGAAGGAATTAGGGGCTGATAGCACTGAGCAAGAGAGGCTACTGAGGATATTGACAGGTGGTCCAAGAGAGAATGATGTAGGCTTGGACTGGGACATTGGCAATGAGGATGGAGAAAACTGGACCAACTTGAGAAATGCCCAAGAGGCTAAATGGGCAGCGCTGAGTGATTACTTGGATGTTGATGATAAAGGACAGGAAGGAGTTTAGAATGAAACCCAATTTCTAACCGAGTGACAGGTGGTGCTACCATCTGTGATTGAGAATATACGAGGAAGACATAGTTTAGATTCTGTTTTGGTACATATGTGATCTTTATTTCTCGATCTATCTAGTAGGCAATCCTCTTTTTAGGGAGGAAAGTAAAAGTTCTGGAGAAACAGATTTGGGAGTTATCAGCATATAGATGATGTTGAAACAGTGAGTGTGGATGAGATCACCTAGGCAGACTATAACAAAGACCATGGGTGGAGGATTAAGCCTTGGGGAACTCTGGAGTTTAAAGAATTAAGGAGTGAGTGGAGGGAGGCAGGCCCATAAAAGACAGAATCAAAAGAATCATAAATGTCAGGAAATATAAACCAGGAAATACCCTGGAAGTCAAAAGGAGCAACTCTTTCAGGAAGGAAGGGTAAGTTGACAATGAACAATGCCTAGGTGAGATGCAAGATGATGACTGAAAAACACTCATTGCACAGAGCAATCAGGAAGTCACTGGGGGTCTTTAAGGAGCAGAATTTTAATAGGAACCAGAATACATGGATTTGTGAGACAAAAAAAGTTGGAGAGAGAGAATGTCAACAATTTTTGGAGAAGAGAGAAATTGGACAGAGATGATTTTCTTTTTAGATGAGTGAGACTAGAATCATTTGTTATCTAAGGGAAGAAACTAGTGAGGGGGAATAATGAAAAAAATTGGAGAAATGAAGGGGGAGCAAAATCTGGTAGAAGTGTGAGTGATATCACAGAAATGGTGAAAGCGTGTAAAGACATACACTACTCAGAGCTGCCTAGGGCAAAGGCTGGAGGACCAGGTAAGCAGCAGAGAGACTTAAAAGGCTGAGAAGGAGGAAGAGTCTTGGTAGGGGCGGCAGCGAGAATAAATGCTCTGAGAAGCTCCCTGTATCCTAGGGAATCTGGAGTACAACACACACCCCCAAAGCCAGATATATACTCAGAAAAGACCTGAATAAACAGTACACTTGCATTTCTGGCTGATCTCTGGGCTCCATGCAAAAAGAAAGTAAAGGCTAAGGCAGAGTTGAAGAAGTACTTCAGCCAATCTACAAAGACCAATAGAGTTCTTTTTTTTTCTTCTTTTTGGCTCCAGGCATTTAAGGAAATCTTTGTCAGGTCATTGGCTGATCATTATCACTGAAGTAATGAAACAGAGACTTTAGTAACCACACAAAGCAGGAACACGGTCTCTACAAAAACAGTTTGGGAAATGTCACTAAACAGACAGATGACTGCAGTCCTCAACAATCAACAACAGCAAACCCTATGGAGAGCAGAGAATTTTATTTCCAGAGTTATCACAGCATAGTATTCAAAATATCTAGTTTTCAACAAAAAATTATAGGGATGCAAAGGAACAGGAAATTATGGCCCATTCACATGAATAAACAAGTAAGTTGACAGAAACCATGCCAGAAGAAGCCCAGGTATTAGAATTACTAGAGAAAGGGTTTAAGTATATAAACATATTAAATGATATAATTTTTAATATCAACCACTTTAAATTTGCTCAAAAAACTAAAGGAAACCAAGGATAAAGAACTAAAGGAAACTTATGTATGAACAAGTAAAGAACATCAATCAATAAATAGAAATTATGAAATAAACCAAATTTAAAAACTGGAGCTGAAAAGTATAAGAGCTGAAATAAAAAATTTACTGAGAGGTTCAATAGCAGATATGAATAGGCAGAAGAAAGAATCAGTGAATTTGAAGATAGGACAATTGAAATTATCCAGGCTGATAAGCATAAAGAAAAAAGAATGAAAAAAAGTGAACAGAAATTAAGAGACCTGTGAGATACCTCCAAGCATCCCAACATATGAGAAAGATGTGGAAAGATATTTCAATGGCCAAAAAGATCCCAGTTTGATGAGACATGAATCTACTCATCCAAGAAGCTCAATGAACTCCAAGTAAGATAATCTCAAACATATCTAAACCATGATAATCAATCACATTTATAATCAAACTGTCAGTATCCAAAGGCAAAGAAAGAGAGAACCTTGAAACCCACAAGAGAGAAGTGACTCACCATATACAAGGGACCGCAATAAGATTTAACAGTTGATTTCCCATCAGAAACAACGGAAGCCATAAAGCAGCATAATGACATATACAAAGTACGGAAAGAAAAGAACTATCTAGCAAGAATCTATATCAAGCAAAACTATTCTTCAAAAATGAGGGAGAGGCCGGGTGTGGTGGCTCATGCCCCAAATCCCAGCACTTTGGGAGGCCAAGGCAGGAGGATCACTTGGGGCCAGGAGTTTAACCAGCCTGGGCAACACAATGAGACCCTATCTCTACAAAAATTTAAAAATTAGCCATGCATGGTGATGCACACCTATAGTCCTAGCTACTTGGGAGGAGGCGGAGGTGGGAGGATTACTTGAGCCCAGGAGTTCAAGGCTATGATCATGCCACTGTATTCCAGCCTGGGCAACAAAGTGGGACCATGTCTCAAAAAAAAAAAAAAAGGGAGAAATTAAAATACTCCCAGGTATATAAAAGCAAGCTGAGGGAGTTGTTGCCACTAGACCTACTCTGCAAGAAATGCTAAAGGAAGTCCTTCAGGCAGAAATGAAAGGACACTAGACAGTAAGCTGAAGTCATATGAAGAAATAAATAATTCTGGTAAAGGTAACTACATCAGTAAATATGAAAGCCAGTATTATTGTATTTCCGATTTGTACCTCTTCTTTTTGTTTTCTCATATGATTTAAATTACAGCACATCAAACAATAGTTACAAATCTATTTTAATAGGCAATGTATAAAGATGTAATTTATGATAATAACATAAGGAAGAATGCAAAATTGTACAGAAACAGAAATTGTATGTGTTATGGAAGCTAAGTTGGGATCAATTCAAACAAACTACATTGTTACAAATTTACGATGCTAAATGTAATCCCCATGGTAACCACTTTAAAGTAACTTTAAAAATTACACAAAAGGGAAAGATCAAAATGGTGCACTAAAAAAATCAATAAAACACAAAAGAAGGTAGATCAAAGGAATTAAGAACAGAAAAGATATAACATAGAAAAAATAGCAAAGTGATAGAAGTAGAGTTTCAGTAATATATAACATATAATAATTATGCATATAAATATAAATATATATATAATATATATAATATTTACAATATCAAATAATATAACTGTAAATGTAAATGGATTAGACTCACTAATTAAAATACGGAGGCTGGCAGACTGGCAGTGAAACTATTCTGTTTGATACTATAATAGTGGATACATGTCACTGCACAGTTTTTAAAACTCACAGGACGTACAACACAAAGAGTGAATCTTAATGTGCTACAGTAATGTAAGATGCTAATAATAAGAGAAACTGTGTTCAGGGGAAGCAATGGGTATATGGAAACTCTCTGTACTTTCTACTCAGTATTTCTGTAAACCTAAAACTGCTTGTAAAAATAAAGTGTATTAATTAAAAAATATAACTAATGCTCTCTATAAAAGGCTCATTTTAGATCTAATAAGTTGAAAGTGACAAGACGTAAAAAGATATTCTATGCAAATGATAACTAAAGAAGAGCTGGGGTAGCTATAGTAATATGGGGCAAAAGAGACTTTAAGTCAAAAATTATAGAAATAAATAAGGTCATTATATATTAATAAAGTGATTAATTCATCAAGAATACATAACAACTATAACTATAGGCACACCCAACAACAGAGCTCCAAAACATATGATATAAACATGGACAGAAGTGAAGGGGAAAACAGTTTTACGATAGCTGAAGACTTCAATACCCCACTTTCAATAATGAGCAGAACATCTGGATAGAAGAGCCATAAGGAAATAGAGGACTTCAGTAACATTATAAACCAATTGAACCTAATAGACATATATAGAACACCCCCCAAATATAGCATAATGCACATTCTTCACAAGTGCACCTGGAACATTCTCCAGGATAGACCATATGTTAGGCCCTCAGAACGGTCTCAATAAATTGTAAAAGGTTGAAATAATACAATAAGACACAATACTATAAGTAGCTTCTCTGATCACAACAGAATGTTGTCAGAAATCAATTACATAACAAATATATGGAAATTAAACAGCATGCTTTTAAACAGTGAAGGGGTCAAAGAGGAAATTACAAGGGAAATTAGAATACTTTAAAATAAATGGGAAAAAAATACAACATACTAATAGTTACAGGATGCAGCAAAGGCAGCGCTCAGAGGGAAATTTACAGCTGCAAGTGCCTCCAAGCAAGGAGAAGATGATTCAAATTGAAAGTGCTTTTCCGTGGTTTATTTTAAGCTCAAAATAAGAAAAATCCCTTGAGTGGGTTTTGCTTATTCAAAAACTTTAAAACGTACTACAGCCTCCCAACACTGCAGCTTCAGGGCCTAGAAAGCTCTGCTGAGCCTCAGGCCTTGGCATCCTGGCTTCTGGTCAAGTCATCAAGAAGCTTCTAGAATTTAAGATGGCAGTTCTCTTATCAGTTTCTCTCTGATAATAAACAGAGGGGACGCTTTGTGGCCAGGAGGCAGGTTGGGTTGGTTGCAAGACCTGTTTCATTTCTCTCAGGAAAAAATGCACAATAAAATAAAACAATTTCTGAGCACTGGCAACAAGGAAAACCAGCCTTCTGTGCAGAAAATTTTACTCTTCCACAATTGCAGAAAATTCATAGACACAAAAAACCCAATAGGTCAGGCACAGTGGCTCATGCCTATAATGCCAGCACTTTGGGAGGCTGAGGTGGGAAGACTGCTTGAGGCCAAGCATTTGAGACCAGACTGGGCAGCACAGCATAGCCAGGTGTGGTGGCGTGCAACTGCCCAGCTACTTGAGAGGCTGAGGCAGGAGGATCTCTGGAGCCCAGGAGTCCAAGTCTGCAGTAAGCTATGATCGTGTCATTGCACTCCAGCCTGGGCGACACAGTAAGACCCCATCTCTAAAAACACCCAAAGGAATAAAAATTCAACTAGCAAAAACACTTTTGGTCACCTCATATTTTTAGAATGAGCAAAAGAGATAGATGAGTAACTGAATGATTAATATGATTTTAATTATTATAATTAATCAATGAAAACATGATTATACCCAGCTCTTACCCTGGATCAAGCTTGTAAGTGCTTTATCCCCAAAAGATCCCTATTTTGGGAGCGTGTAAAACTCAGAAGTTGTCATTAAAAATGATTGATTCCATTAGCTCCGAATATGAGATGCTTCTAATGTCACCTTGGGACAAAAAGAGCCTCTAACAATACAAGGTCTATAGGCTAACAGTAAAATTGGGGCCTAATGACTAGAGAGACAGGAGCAGAATTCCTTGGGGAAATCATCTGGACATGATGTTCCCCCTGCACATGGCTCTCAGCTGGCCTCGGGCCTGCCATTCAACTGTCTCTGTCCTTGCTAGGCATAGGAACCAAGGTGCCCATGTCCCTTAGATGTGGAGTGTCAGTTGTTCCAGAAAATCTCTTTGATTAAATGGCAAATTTTAGCCCCTTTCATGTAAGTGGCCTGGCTTTGTGCAGAGCTATGCGTATAAATTATGCCCGGCCAGCCCCCAGTCACACCAGTCAGCTGATCTCTGGCCTTTGCTCAGCCCCTTGCAGAGACCCTCCAGCCCCAGGTTTCATCCCCCCAGTGGGAGGTGCTATGGCCACCACCTGTCCTCACCCCAGGCCCTGAAGTGCTACTAAGTTAAACTGTGGTGCCAGTAAGGAACATTCTAGTATTTGTGTGCTAGCTTCTATACCTACTGATCGTGACTCACATTATTTCTATGGCAAAATACCTTCTGAGTTTTTGTTTGTGTTTTTTCGAGATAGGGTCTGGCTCTGTTGCTTGGGCTAGAGTGCAGTGATGT
The DNA here is from genome assembly GCA_963575035.1 of Avahi laniger. Lineage (NCBI taxonomy): Eukaryota > Metazoa > Chordata > Mammalia > Primates > Indriidae > Avahi > Avahi laniger. The sequence continues at coordinate 25,998 of CAUYSK010094709.1, forward strand.
CATCACAGCTCAATGCAACCTTAAACTCCTGGGCTCAAGTGATTTTCCTGCCTCAGCTTCCTGAGTAGCTGGGACCACAGGTGTGTGCCACCATGCCTGGCTAATTTTTATATTTTTAGTAGAGATGGGGTCTCACGATGTTGCTCAGGCTGGTCTTAAACTCCTGACCTCAAAAGGCCCTCCTGCCTTAGCCTGCCAAAGTGCTGGGGTTACAGGTGTGAGCCACCATGTCCCACCCCTTCTGAGTTTTAAATCAACAATTTACAACCTGCACTTGAATATTTATATTGCCTTTATAATGCCTCTTCTTGGAATTCCATGCAAAGGAATATCCATAATCATCAAAATGAACTAGTGAAGGGCTGAGCTTAGGGCTGCAAAATACTATAAATCCTACAAACGAAGCACATCAGTGTCATCACTAGGTAAAACAGTAAGGTAAACTGCAGATCATGGATAAGTCAAATGGGCTTCAGCTTTCTCAGCGGTAAAATTGGAGCATAAGCTCCAATGAGATCATGTAAAAACGTTCCTGAAGTGGTAGAGTGATACATAAATTCAAGTATTGTTATCTAGGGTGTATTTGTAAGAGGCAAGACTCTAGACAGGGTCTTGTTTCAAATCCTGGCTTTGAACCATTCATTCTATTTGCACGACTCTAGTTGTGAACTTGTGCAAATTACTCAGCTGCTCTGTGCCCATAGACATCATCCCTCAATATCCGTGGGGACTTGGTTCCAGGACTCCCCGCATATACCCAAATTCACGGATGCTCAAGTCTCTGATATAAAATGGAATAGCATTTGCATATTACCGATGCACATCCTTCTTGTATACTTTAAATCATCTCTAGATTACTCATGATATTTAATACAATGTAAATGCTATGTAGATAGTTGTTATACTGTATTGTTTAGGGAATAATGACAAGAAAATAAGTCTGTACCTGTTCAGTACAGACGCAATTTTTTTTCTGAACATTTTCAATCTGAGCTTTGGTGAAGCCTTTGTATATCGGGAACCCAACCCGGGGATGCCCACGGCAGACTGTATTATACTGCTGGGGATGATAACAGTGGCTGTAGGACATGATGGCTGGAGGATTAAAACGTTAAAATATGCAAAGTGGGCCAGGCGCGGTGGCTCACGCCCGTAATCCTAGCTCTCTGGGAGGCTGAGGTGGGCGGATTGTTTGAGCTCAGGAGTTTGAGACCAGCCTGAGCAAGAGCGAGACCCGGTCTCTACTAAAATTAGAAAGAAATTAATCGGACAACTAAAAATATATAGAAAAAATTAGCCGGGCATGGTGGTGCGTGCCTGTAGTCCCAGCTACTCGGGAGGCTGAGGCAGGAGGATCGTTTGAGCCCAGGAGTTTGAGGTTGCTGTGAGCTAGGCTGACGCCATGACACTCTAGCCTGGGCAACACAGTGAGACTCTGTCTCAAAAAAAAGAAAAAATATATGAAAGTGCCTGGGCACACTAGTGCTAAGTAAGTACCAGCCCCAGCAGCAGGGCAGCAGCGTCCGTGACAAGTGAACTGGCCTAATGGACAGTTAATGGTCTGGACAGGCCAGGGCTGGAATCTGACAGTTCTGCCTGCAGAGGTGTTTTTTATTGTTGTAATTATATGCAGCTGCTTTCTTGGTCGCTCAAGAGGAAACTTGGGAGCTATTTTAGATACGTGTTTATTTTGGCTTAGGCATCTCTAGATAAAACTGTGAAGTAGATTAATGGTTTTCTTTATAACTTGCTATTTTTTTTTTCAGTCCACATGCCGCCGTGGCCCCAGCCCGAGGATTCTCAGGCTGCATTCTCAGGACTCACCTAGGCTTGCCTTCTCACCTGGAGCTGTCAACTTGCAGTCAACTCTGCAGACTGAACACATGCCTTTATCTCTAGTCCTCTTCACACCCACTGAGATAGCCATAAAGGAATAAAGTAGGAGGAAGTGTATGGCAGAGGCGCTGCAAAAGATGTCAACAAAAGATGTAAGTGTTTGGACCAAAGGCGTCTAATTTACTTTCAGCTATTTTAATTCTGTTGAGTGTCTACACCTGGAGAAGCCACCAAAATGTAGATTGAATATACCGAGGATCCTTAGCAGGCTCAGAAATCAGAAGCACCTGACATCTCTAAACCCAGGAGGATCAGGATGGGGCTGAAGACAAGAGGATTCACCCAAAGGCTGTGTAAGAAGGAGCTAGAACCCAGATCTCCCCCCTCGCCCACATGGCCAGGGGATGTTCCTCCTCTACCATATAGCAGATGACAGATTTGCTATCTGAAGGGGTGAACCAGAGATTCTGATCCAGGAGACGTGAGGCATAGCAGAGAACAAGAACACAAAGCCTAGGCTGAGGATGGTGGCTCACGCCTGTAATCCTAGAACTCTGGGAGGCTGAGGCAGGAGGATCGCTTGAGGTCAGGAGTTTGAGACCAGCCTGAGCAAAGGTGAGATCTTCCCTCTCCCCACAAAAAATAAAAAGGAAAAAAAAAAAAAAAACAAAGCCTTACTGAAATGAATAAGGCTCCCAGAAATCACATATGACTGGCCACTGTCTTACCCCACCACTTGAGACGGTACACTGGCTCACTTCTTTTTCTGTGCAGGGTGATTGCGTTGCAGAACTCTAGGGAACCATTATTTCATAGACTAAAATGTGAGTAATGCTCTCTGGAGCACCTGGGGGAACTAGTTATCTCAAGAGAAAAAGCCAGTACTCCCCCATCATCTTATGGTGAGGCCCACCAGTCGACAACCCTGTACATATACACTGAACTGATCAGCAATTTGGTGAACAGACAGTCAAGGATCACCAGACACTCAAGGAAAGCCTCTAATATGAAGGCAAAGATCAAAACAAAAGAGAAAAAGGAATTTGGAAAAAAATAGATGGTACAGGAAGAAGACAACATCAGAAAGAGAAGATAACGTATCCACAACATGAGTAGAGCATCTTATGAAAAGGAACAAAATTCAGAGAATATGAAAGGATGCTCAGAAATTAAGAATAGGATGCAGTATTACCCATACAGTGGAATATTATTCAGCTATAAAAAGATTGAAATACTGATTTATGCTACAACACAGGTGACGCTTGACAACACGATGCTCAGTGAAAGAAGCCAGACAAAAAGGGACACATATTTTAAGACTCTGTTTATATGAAATGTCCAGAATAGTCAACTCTGCAGAGACACAAAGAAGCCGGTTGTTTAGTGGCTGGGGGAAGTAGGGAGACTGGAGGGTGATAGCTAAAGGGTATGGGATTTTTTTTTTATTTAAGGTGATGAAAAATGTTCTAAAATTGAGTGTGACGACAGGTGCACAACTCTGTGAATATACTAAAAACAACTGAATTTTACGCTTTACATGGGTGCATTGTATGGGATGTGAATTATATCTCAATAAAACCATTCAAAAAAGTCAAAAAGAATAGGATAGCAGAAATGAAAAATTTCAACAGAGGGTTAGAAGACAGAGAGGAAACAATTAGAATAAAAAGACAAAAGATAAACACCAAAATAAAATTAGAGGGTTAATTCAAAAGGTTTACCCTCTAATAGGAGCCCCAGAATGAGAGAACAGAAAAAATTAAGAGGAAATATTATCAAATAAATTGTGTTAGAACTTGAGTTTGACTATATAGAACCCTAAACCCAAATAATAGTGGTTTAAACAAATTACTGGTTTCATTTTTATCCTATAATGGGTAGTTAGCAGACACAGGGTCTCTATGTTGTCAATAGAGACTCGGGTTCCTTTTATTAATATCTCTGGGCTTTGACATCTTTAGTTTTGTTCTCATCCTCACACAAAATGGTTTCCACACACCCTCTTCCGTCTTGGGCATTGTAACTATGTTTCATGCAGCAAAAAGGGGGAAAACATTCATGCCAAGTATGACTTCACCTTACATCTCATTGGACAGAACTGTGTCACATGACTTCATCTACCAACAAAGGTGACTGTGAAGCTTTAGCCAGGCACATTGCCATCCTGCATAGATACTCTCTTAGTAGGAAAGGAGGAAAGATAGATTTGGTAGACAAGTAGAGATCTCAACTGCAGAAATAAACAGTTTCCCAAGAACTAGGAGACGGATTTCCCAGATTTAAAGAGCCCCCTTAACACCTAGGACAAAGAATAAAAAAAGACCCACAACAAACCGTAACATTGTAAAATTTAAGAATACTAGACTTGTTTGAAAAAATCCTCAAAGCTTTCAGAGAGAAGGAGCAAGTCACATACAAGGATCCAGAATCGGTATACATTAGTCTCAACAGCAACACCGGAAGCTCTCAGAATTGGAACAATACGGTAAATCCTCACTTAATGCCATCAATAAGTTATTGGAAACTGTGACTTCTACGCTAAACGATGTATATAACGAAAACAATTTTACCATCAGCTAATTGATAATTCGGTTCCTACAACATATTTCTGATCACAAAAACATCACCAAACTTCTAAACACCCCAAACACTTCTAATATTAAACATGGAAATTAATGTGAGCTACACATGCATTTGAGAAAGACTAATAAAAACAAGTGAGATCATTATTTACTCAATTTTTGGTGAATCAGTGAGTGACAGTGGTCCTAGCTGTGATGCGCTGAATCAAGGAATAAATGTTTGCAAAGTGAAAATTCCAAGGAGCCCCTCCTGCCACCACACGAACAGTCGTGACTATGGCGGGCTCGCTGAGCGCTTTCATATGGCATCATTTATTGCCGTGCATTTGTGTGGTTATCGTAGACTTTACAATTGTATTCATGTATTCATTTTCCAACCAGCTTACTCCGGTTCAGGGTCCCAGGTGGCCAGAGCCTATCATGGCAGCTCAAGGGACCAAGCAGGAACCTGCCCTGGACAGGACACTGTCCCGTTGCAGAGCACACTCACACACACTCAAACTCACTTGGCAGCATGTAGACACGCCAGTGAACCTAACACGTACAGCTCTGAGACGTGGGAGGAAACTGGAGGACCCAGAGAAACCCCACACAGACATGAGGAGAACATGCAAGCTCCGCAGACAGTGGCCTCAGCTGGAGTGGATTTACCGTCCATCATTGGAGCTGTCATTCGATCACTGACATGAAAACCAGAAGGCACAGACCTGCCAAAGAAATAGCAGGATCTCTTTAACAAGTGAGTAACGACTGGGTGCAGTAGCTCACGCTGGTAATCCCAGCACTCTGGGAGGCCAAAGTAGGAGGATCACGTGAGCCCAGGAGTTCACAGACCAGCCTGGAAAACATAGCGAGACCCCCATCTCCACCAAAAAAAAAAAAATTGCCAGGTGTGCCTGTAGTCCCAGCTACTTGGGAGTCTGGGCAGGAAGGTCACTTAAGCTCGGGAGTTTGAGGTTGCTGTGAGTTGTGATTGAGCCACTGCTCTCCAGCCTGGGCAACAGAGAAAGACCCTACCTCAAAAATAAATAAATAAATAAATAAGTTAGTATTTACTTTCAGAAGTTACTTTAAGTAGTTATTCCCAAAGACAATAATTTGCATATGCAGCTGTCATTTACATCTCACTCTGTGAAATTTGACTTTTTGTTCTCCTAAATTAATTTTTCTTTTTTATTTCAAGTCTTCTTACAGATACCAAAAACAGGAAGATGGCTGTTTATGTTGGCTCCATTAGCAGCAACAGAACTTTGCAAATGGCTAATAATGGTGGTTTGATAATGTCACCAGATGTTTCAAAAAGAAAAGCAATTCAGCCCAATAATGGCTTTTTTTTCATACCATTCATGGAATCAATGTAAGAGGTTCATTCTGTCAAAGGTGAAAGGTCTGACATTATTGTTAATTCTATTATAAATTCAGTTTAAAAAGTCCCCATTCAAAATAAAATGATTTGGTTTTGCAGGGATACTATAAATGCAATTTTTGGATGAGCACTGCACTGTGGAAAAAATAACACACTCTTCATACTCTGTTAAGAAACCAAATGGTCTTGGCAATGATTTCTTGGATATGACACCAAAAGTACAGGCAACAAAAGCAAAAATAGACAAGTGGGATTACATCAAACAAAAAAGCTTCTGCACAGCAAAGAAAACAGTCAACAGAGTGAAAAGGCAACCTACGGAATGGGAGAAAATTTTTGCAAACTATGTACCTGATGAGGGCTAATATCCAAAATATATAAGGAACTCCTGCAACTCAATAGCAAAAATAATAAATAATCCAATTCAAAAATTTGCAAAGAACTTGAATAGACATTTCTTCAAAGAAGATATACAAGTGGCCAACAGGTATATAAAAACATGCTCAACATCACTAAGCATCAGGGAAATGCAAATCAAAGCCATGAGACGTCACTTCGCACCTATAAGGATGGCCATTATATGTAAAGAAAAAAAGAAAAACAGAAAATAAGTGTTGGTGAGGATGTGGAGAAATTGGAACCCTTGTGCACTCTTGCTGGGAATGTAAAATGGTGTACTTGCTAAGGACACAGTGTGGAGTTTCCTCAAAATATTAAAAACAGAACTACCACATGATTCCATAACTTCTGGGTATTTATCTGAAAGAATTGAGACATTGAAGAGATATTTGCACTCTCATGTTCATTGCAGCATCATTCACAATAGCTGACTTAGAGACAACTTAAATGTCCATTGATGGATGAATGGATGAAGAAAATGTGACATATACATACAATGGAATATTATTCAGTCTTAAAAAAGAAGGAAATTGTGTCATATGCTACAACATGAATGAACCTTGAGGACATTTTGTTAAGTGAAATAAGCCAGTCGCAGAAGGAAAAATACCGTATAATTCCATTTCTATGAGGGAGGTATTTAAAGTAGTCAAACTCACAGAAGCAGAAAGTAGAATAGTGGTTGCCAGGGGCCGGAGGACGGGGAAACGGGGAGTCGCTATTCAATGGGTATAGAGTTTTAGTCGTGCAAGATGAAAAAGTTCTAGAGATCTGCTGTACAACAACTGTACTGTACACTTAAAAATTGGTTAAGAGGGCAGATTTCATGTTATGTGTTTTTTACCATAATTTTTAGAAAGCCAAATGGAGTAGAAATATATTTGGAATTGTTCATGGCATACACGTAATGTGTAATTGCATGCAGTCAAGCTGTGATTGTCTTCAGTTTAAACAGAAGTGGTAGTTGACGTAATTTACAAATATATATACAAAGAACTATGATATTATTTATATACACACAAAAAAAATTGTGATAAAGCTGATGCATAAAAGTACGTCTGCGTGGAACTTGCTCATTATGTCCTGACCAACCCTGCCTGCATCCGCCCCACTCTCCACGCCTCCCTTCATACCGAAACGGATAAACCGTCCTTGCTCGCGTCAAAGGGCCTTCGTGTCCCCTTCACCGGTGCTGTTAGTCTCATCCCCTCTTCTTCCTCAAGGACTTCACTCCTGCGATCTTCTCTTCTCTTGCATCATCGAATGTCGTCTCTTTTGGATCAGTGCCACCAACATAAAACACATGCTAGTACCTTCCGTTGCTTAAAAAAAGTTCTTCCTTTGATCCTAAATTCTTCTCCAACTATCGATCCTATTTCTCTTCCTCCCGCAGCAAATCTTCCCCCAAGCTCTGCCTCCGCCTACGCATCTTTGGCCGTCTCCCGGACCTACTCCAGAAGGGACCCTGACCTCGCTGGTCCTTCCGCTAAAACTGCTCTTTTCAAGGTTATAATGACCTCCTTGTTGTAAACCCAGTGTCACATTTCTGTATTTTATTTGGCTTTTTAGCACAATCGACTACTCCCACCTCCTCTTGAGCTTTTCCCCTTGGCTTTTAAGATGCCTCGGATGTTCTGTTTTATCCTACCTCAGCCTCATTTGCTGGCTCACCTGCGTGGTTTGACCTCTAAGTGTAGGATGTGTCCCTGCTTGGTCCTGGTCCCTTTGCTCCTTATGTACCGTTGCTCCCCTGGGTAACATTCCTCGGTTCCATAAGTACCACATATATGCTAACAGTTTGTATCTCCAGTCCTGAAATCTCTGAACTCCAGATTAATATATTCAGACACGTATTTGGTACCCAAACCTAAATATTTAATAGATATCATCAATTCAACCTGTCCGAGAAAGAATTCCATTTCCTCTGGTCAGAATCTAGTTCACCCCACCTTTGTCCATCTCAGTAAAAAGCACCATCACCCACGTGCTCTGGTGCTCAGCTCTTCTCCACTGCTTGTCCCCAATTCGCCCATTTCCCCCATACCCGTGACTACCCCCGTCCCAGCCACTGTCATCTCCTGCCTGGACCTCACGGCCCTTCCCAACTTGCCACCCTGCTTCCATGCTTGCCTCCTCTGCAAATAATCCTCCTCACAGAAGCTAGGATAGCATCTGAAAACACAAATGCAATCTTGCAGCTCTCCTGTGCTTAAAAATTCTCCAGCAAGAGTAAATTTCGCTCTCTGGTGTGGCCTGCTAAGGTTCCATGACTGCGCCCCTGTCTGCCCTGTCCCTGTAGCTTACTGTGCTTGTCCATGCTGACTTTTGGTCAGTTCCCAGAGTATATTAAGATCTTTCTCACCTTAGGGACTTGGTACCAAATGCTCCTTTCATCTGATACGTTCTTCCCCCAGATCTACACGTGGCTGGTTCTCAGCTCTTCAGAGAGGCATTCCCTAACCAGCCTATCCGATGTCACTCTCTACCATGTTACTCTGTTTGTCTTTTCTTTTTTAATTTTTTTAAGATACAGAGTCTCACTCTGTCGCCCAGGCTGGAGTGCAATGGTGTGACCATAGCTCACTGTAACCTCCAGCTCCTGGGCTCAAGCAATCCTCCTGCCTCAGCCTCCCAAAGTGCTGGGATTACAGGCATGAGCACCCCGCCCAGCCTGTTTTTCTTATTTGCACATATCCCCATGGGAAAGCATTGCTACTTCATGTTAGTTTACTTGCCTATTGTCTGTGTTTCTCACTAAAATGTAAATGCCACAACAAAGTAGAGTTGCCAGATTCAGCAAATAAAAATACAGAACACCCAGTTAAATAGATAAAGAATAATTTTTAGTATGTCTCATGCAATATTTTGGACATACTTATAGTAAAAAATTATTTTCGTTTCTTATCTGAGACTCAAATTTAACTGGGCATCCTATATTTTATCTGGGATCCCCGTGCAAGAGCAGAAGCCTCACCCAAGTCTGATGATAAGTGATGATGAAAGTCTGACACATGACAAGCACCCCATAAAACAATTAAGGAAACAGTGATTGAATGAATGAAGGAAGGTAAATGTATCGGTTTGTATGATGATCAATCTAAAAATCTAGTTTTAGTTTTCTAGACTGTAACCCAGTGGTTCTCAGACTTTAGCCTGTATCAGAATCACTGGCAGGCTTGTGAAGACACCATTTCTGAGCCTAAGCTGTAGAGATCCTGATTCAGTAGGTCTGAAGGGGGCTTGAGAATTTATTTGCATTGCTAACATACTCCCAGGTGAGGCGGAGGCTGCTGGCCCAGGGCCACACTTTACGAACTGCTGGCCTAGTCTACCCCTGAGGTCTACGACTTGCCCATTAAACAGGCAACTTTTGCTCGAATTCTAATTTAAAGAGACAGAAAAAAACACTGGAGTGAGTATTCTAGTCCACCAGGAAACGAAAACTGAGTTGATTCTCACCTTGTAAAACACGATCACCTTCTGCATCGTGGCTGGCCTTTAGCTTTGTGCAGCTGAACCAATGCTTTAAAAAAGAACACCCCCTTGCCTGGTAAGAAGTCTCTCGATACACAGGAATGTGTATTTTAGGACCAGATACACACCTTCAGGGAAAACTCACAACAATCTGGGTATCTCAGGGCAGAAAACAGAGAGCCTTGTGACAGTATCTCAGAAGCTGGGCCAAACAGAAGTCCCATGAGGTCCCATTTATGTTTTCCAAGTTAATTAAATTTATTTAATCAGTTGTTTCAGAGCTAGTTTTCCCTCCGGGATTGGTAGCCCGTGACAACAGACAGAGGACAAAGAAACAGCTCTACCAGGTGGCAACATGATTATGCCTCAATATAATTTATAAATATTTAGGGACTCATGGGATCCCTTCATTTACATAAGATATGACTCCTCATCCCTCTTCCTGAGCAATTCTGCCCATTTAGCTTGGAGATACTTTTTTCCATCTTCTCATTTTCCCTTGGTCCCACGTGGCCAGACTGGTATCTTGTAATAAATTTTTTGTGTTTATACTTCTTTCATTTTATTTTATGAGTTAAGAGACTGAATCGAGAGGTTAACTATGCTTCAGAGATGAAATAACTTCGAGTGGCTGCTGCTTAAGAGATTTTAGCCACAAGTCTATTTCCCAGGTTTCCAACCCTAAAACCGTCTTCCCTTCCCCACTTCCAGTCTCCTGTCAATCCGACTGCACACTGTGCACCTTCCTGTCTGTTCCTTCCCTTCTGCCCCAACTGCCCTCGTCCAGGTTCTTGCAACTTTCCTTGTGTTCCTGCTTCCTCTCTTTGCCAGCCACGGTCAGAGCGTTGCTTCATTCACTTCTTCCCTCGTTGAGCACTCACCATGTGTCAGCTTGTGCCGAGCACCATGGGAAACAAGATAACGTCTCTCCCTTCTTTTGAAAGCAGCTATCTGATCTGACTATCTCTTCCCTGCGAACCTGCCAGGACTAGGACATGCTCTGAATTCCCCTGTAGAGCTTGGATCTTGCCTGTACTTTCTCTTCCTCCTGGAACATTCTTTGCATCGCAGTACAATAGTCCTGTGATTAACTCCAAGGTACCATAAAGGTCGTTAGCACATAATGTGTCCGGAAAGAAAAAAACATGATGGCATATCTTTATGAAAGCACTTCATACTAAGTCCTCCCTGCAATTAACGATGTCCTCTACCCCTGCTAGCTTTGAAGCATCCGGTGTGACAAATGGCACTTAAACGGCATTATAGTCAATCATGTCACAAAATTGACTGGAGCCAAACAATTCCGGGACTGGCAATCTGTTTCTTCTTCTTTGGACTCTCCTCATAGTATTTCCAATGTTGCATATTTTGTTATTTTCACTTATCAAAAAATCTCTATAAAAATAACAGGAAAGGGTCTGATGAAAGGAACCCCACCACCTCCTCAATTCCAGCATCTGGATATATCTGTTCTGGTTTTCTCTATTCCTTTTCGGGCTCTGTTCTTCAGACATTAGCATCTTTTTTTTTTTACATATTCTTAATCATAGGGCATGTATAATTTTATATTTTGCAGTTTCCATTTAATATTATATTATCAACATACTCTTATGTTGTTAATTACAACTTTTAATTGCAGTATAAAATTCCAGTGCATATATAGGCTATAATTTATGCAGCTATTATACTAATATTGAATAATTTATGGTTCCTTTCATCACACCCATCGTTCCTTATAGATTCTACTGCAATAAACATCTTTAAGCTGAACAAAAACATTTCTTTGGATCAATTTCGAGGAGTGAATAAGATTGTGTGAACGGGGATAAACACTACATAATGGTTATTGATACCTCAGCTAAATTACTATCCTGAGGGACATAACCAGTTTAAGAGGTAACTTTGCACAACACATCGTCGGGATGCTCTGTAATAAAGGAAACGGTTCATGTGCACTCTGACGGGACTTTCTGAAGGCCACACCCCATATATGACCTGAGGAGCGTTACATTCATGTCCATTTACGATCTGCCAAAATACGGGCACAATTTATGCAAACCTATGATGATGTGTCATCTGTTCCTAGGCAGCTTTCAAAATACTGTATGGCTATTTTTTCCCTTGCAAATTGGCTTTTCCAGATATGTCTATCCATTGTAATGGACCCAACTCTAAAACACTGAAAAGGGAGGTACATGAAAGAAGGGAGGCCACGGATGTTGAGAGTCCACAGAAATTCAAAGCCAGGGATTTTCCAAGCTTCAGCAAGAAATCGGGGAGGCTTGGTATGCGACCAAATGTTATTAATAATCTTTGCGCTGTGATTGTTCCAACTCTTAAGTACTTTCTTTAAAATCGCATTTGGCTCAAAAAACCAAATGAATATTTGACTGAGGAGGAGCCCTATCAGTTTTTTGAGTCTCTCTGGTGGGGGAAGAGAGCAACACTGTCGCACCCTCCCAGGACCTTCCCCGGTTGTACGATTCTCACCCTATTCTCTACCCCAGACCAGGCCTTTTGGAAGAGCAGCTTGTGTACTTTTCCATCTTTGTGATAAACATTCAGCTCTTTATCCCTCTCACTATTTCATGGATATGTGTGAAGGTGAAATCAATAATATTATACATGAAGACTTTTAAAATCTAAAAAAAGCACTAGAGTTCAAAGTACAAATACTTGTTAACATTTCCAAAACAATAAGAAAAAGAGAGATAGTATTACAAAGAAACTGGAAAAAAATTGCTGATATAGAGGTCAATGTAAGAATACAGTTGAACATGATTTTGAAAGACTGGTCATAGATATATCAAGTTAGCATCAAAAGTATTGAATTTTAAGAGGTCTAAATAGGTAGGCATTTTTTGGTTTCCTGAGAAAATATTCAAAATTTTAGTTAAAAATGGTGAATATTTTCTTTCTGAAAAATTTTTTCTTTAAGATAAGTATGTAGATAAAACTATATGAAATTTCAGCTGATGTACGTTAATACACTGTTGAGAAAGACATCAAGGCTGTAACTGAGAATCCATTAGCAGGTAATATTCTGATATTTATCTAAGAAAGTTGTTGAATGCTTATAACGTTCAGCCTGTTGTGGTAGACACGTGGAGGATTGACTAAGAAAAAAGCCTGTCATTTCCATTTATAAGCATACCTTTTTCCTATAAGGAAAGATTTGATATTTAAGTGACACAGTGTTTAAATTGTTTGTTGTTCTATTGAGGGTTGAGAGGCCTTATAATGTCTAAAAGCTGGGACTGAATCAGCTAATGACTTGATGGTCATTATTGTTTTAAATCCCCACTTGCCAGTTCTGAGATATTACAATAGGGATGCAGAGAACATTACAAATTGTCATTTGATTATTTAACGTGATTTCTGGGGCACCGGGAAAGCTTCTTTGAGCAACAAACTCTCTCTCTCATTTGTTTACTATTCCCTAAAAGTTCCAATTTGGATGCACAATTCCTTTGTTTTAGACCCTGCCCCTTTCAAAATGATAGAGGTAACTAGTTGAGCTGATAGTTGTTGACAGTCACTTAAACTTGGTGTGACTTGGTTTCAGATTTTGTCTTGAGAGAGATTTTGTTTGGGAAAGAGCTTAAGTCCCAAAATATGGGACGGAGACTCCAATGATGGAGTAGGGGAGGGAGGGAACTCCAGAGAAAACTCTGGCTCCCACCGCAATTTGGTGTAGGATCAACATTGTAGAAAACACCAACAATAAATCTTGAAAAACAGGAAAATCTAAAGTCTTTCTGTAAAAATGTGAAACAACATGACATTCTATGGGATGATTATATAAGTAGGGAATAAAGGGAATGAATCTCCAGGAGAAACATCTAGACCACTCCTTAGGGACTGTTGTACTCAGGTGGAACTTAATCATCTGGAATAAATCAGGGATGGGGAAGAAGCAGCAGAGAGAGCACCTGGGAACGTTGGCAGCCCAGCTACGAAAAAGCAGTGCAGATGGTCCAACTGACGGTGGTTTGATTTAGGATTTTTCAACTTTACAATGGCTTTGTCAGGGTATTAAATGCACTTGCAACTTAAACGATATTTCTGACTTGTGACAGGTGTGTCAGGACGTGGCCCCATCACAAGTCAAGGAGGAGCCTGTATTAAATGAGACCGCCTGGTGGGAACCCAAACCCTGTAGCAGATGAGCGCTGGATTCTACCAGAGCCGGCTCCTTCTCGTGTGTGAAAGAGGCGAGAAAGTCTACGTCACCCAGTGACTTCCATCCTCCAAACCTGCTTTTCTGTAAAACAGTGTGGGACTGAACTCGCAGACCCTTGATCATCTCATTTCCCTCGGACGTGGGGACTCAGGTGGACCGTGCCCAGCCAGGTGGCTGTGGCTTCACCCACGTGGGACGCAGCTCCCCTGCTTTCTCCCGGGGAACATCTGTTCCAAACCCTTGATTTGCACAGCCCTCAGTTACAGCAGCCTAAGAAATTGTTCTTAGGACTTAAATCTTGTAAAACAGCCAAAACTCCCTTAAATTCTTCCTTGAAAGGGCCCCTATTATATGAGGAAGTGCCTACTCCACCCTCGGGTCTGCTTCCTGCTTGGCAATTTAGAAAGAAAGCAGAACAGTGAACTTTCTTAGCTATTATTCACCTCTGAAAGGTAATCAAAGGGAATGCCTTTCCTCCCATTATCCTATTGTTGAGTTTTACGGAGGACGGCTTCTGAATACAGATGTCGTCGGAGGAAGCGGAGAACCTAATGTAAACAAGAATTTCCAAATAGCGCTTGTTCCAATGACCTTATTTCCATGCCCAGTGCCGCTCAGTCACTGTAGGACAGTCAGCCTCCATGTTATTGAATTCACTTGCACAGTTGAATTTCTTCTGCCTGCCGGACACCCAAACAGGCCATGGGGGCAGGGTATTAGCTTTAAATGTCATGTAAATGGAATAATACAGTGTGTATTCCTTTCCATCTGGCTTTTTTGCTCAAGCTCATGTTTGCCCATCTATCATGGTGTTGCATGAGGCTATAGTTTTTTATTTTAATTGCTCTGTGGCTTTGCATTATAGAAATATACCACCATTTATGTATCCATTCTGCTCATAATGGATATTTGGGCTGTTTCCAGTTTGGAGTGTGTATTAGTTTCCTATTGTTGCTATAACAAAATAACACACATTTATTATCCTACAGCTCTGAAGGTTAGAAGTCTAAATGGGTCTGCAGGGCTGTTTTTTTTTTTTTTGTTTTTTTTTTTTTTGGAGGCTTTAGAAGAGAATCCATTTCCTTGACTTTTACAGCTTCTAGAAGCTACATATATTCCTTGGCTCCTGGTCCTTTTCTCTATCTTCAAAGCCAGTAACACAGCATCTTTTCTTCTCTCTGAACTCTGCTTCCATCCTCACTTCTAACTTTGACCCTCCTGTGTCCCTCTTATAAGCATCCTTGTGATTACATTGGGTCCACCCAGATCATCCAGAATAGTCTCCCCATATCAACATCCCTAATTTCATTACATCTGCAAAGTCCCTTTTGCCATGTAAGATAACATGCATTTTGGCGCACACATTCTACATTTCTCTCGGGTCTGTACCTAAGAATGGAATTGCTATGTTATAGGGTATGCATATATTCAACTTTAGCAGGTTCTGCAAAAATGGTTTGCCAAAGTGGTACTAAGTTACATTCCTGCCAAAAGCACATGAGAGTTCCAGTAGATTGGCATCCTCTCCAGGACTTAGTATTGGTATTTAACCATTGTGACTATATAGAGATATCTCATTGTGGTTTTAATTTGCACATCTTTGATGAATATTGAGGTTGAGTAGCTTTCCATATATGTGTTGGCCATTTGGATGTCCTCTATTGTGAAATATCTGGGTTTATTTTTTTTTAGTTTTTTGCCCATGTTTCTATTGGGTTACCTTTTCCTTATTGATTTGTAGGAGTTTTCTATATATTCTAGATCAAAGCCCTTTGTCATTTATATGTGCTATAAATAATTTCCCCACCTGTGGTTTGTCATTTTACTCTTCTAATGGTGCACAGAAGTCCTGATTTTAATAGAGTCCAATGTATACAAGGAAATATTAGGAACAATTTTAAAATATTTTGAACTAAATGAAAACAAAACAACATATCAAAATTTATGAAAGGAGGTCAATATGGTACTTGGAGGAAAATTTATAGCATATTAGAAAAAAAGAAAGATCAGAAATTTTTAACCTAGGCTTTCATCTTAGGAACTTAGAAAAAGATGAGTAAATAAATCCCAAAGCAGAAGAATAAAAAATTGTAAAGAAATCAATGAAATTAGAAAGAGAAATCAATAAAACCAAAAGTTGGTTCTTTCAAAAACAGCAATAAAATTGAAAATCTTGACATCAAAGTTTTACTAGCTTTATAAAACATGTAGAGAAGTGTTCCCTCTTTATCCATTCTTTGAAAGAACTTCTTTAAATGTTCGTAGAATTTACCAGCGGAGTCATCTCAAGTTTTTTGTCATAGCATTTTTTAATTAGCAGATTTAATTTATTATATATGGAGAATCAAATATTATATATTTGGGTTTAATTCTTTTGTCAAGTTTTGCAAGTCATTTTTTAAAAAAGAACTTGTCTACTTCATTAAAACTTTCAAATTTATGGGCATAAAGTTTTCCATGATATTCTCTTATTATTTTTTAAATATAGGTTTGATAGTGATGTCCTTCTTTTTAATTCCTTGTACTATTTGTGTCTTCTCAATGTTAATTTGTCTTGGCCTTTATCAATCTTCAAAGAACCAACTTTTGCCATTGTTGATTTTATCAACTATAGATTTATTTTCTATTTTACTAATTTCTGCTTTTTTCTTTATTTCCTTTTTTTAAAGAGTTAGATTTGACTTCTGGATTCTTAGATGATTGGTTTTCAGCCTTTTTTCTTTTATGATATGTGCATTTTAAAGCTATAGATTTCCTTCTAAGATTGACTTTAGCTGCATCTCACAAGTTTTGAAATGTAGAAATTTAATTATAACTTAATTCAAAATATTTTCTATTGTTATCTATTCTTTGACCTATCAGTATTATAAGTGTATTGGTTAATTTCCAGACAGATGGAGATTTTCTCCATTTTTTTTTTATTTTTAGATTGATTTCAATGCAGTCTGAAAAAATATTCTAACCTTGGTATTGCAAATTCTCAGTACCTTGGTAGTTCTCCAGTGTTCTAAAAAAGATGTTTTTATATTTAGTGCAGCTTTCTAGTTGTTTTCAGAAACAAATTTGATACAGAGTAGTCTATTCAGCTATTTGCCAGAAGCATAACTACCGCCAATGATAATTTAATTAATTGTGACACCATCTCAACCCATTGATCACCTGTATCACATTTTCCATTTGCAACAAAAAAAGTCATCATTACATTCACGGTCAGAGAGTTAAGTACCTTGATCTCAGAATTTCATCTTATTTTCTCCAAAGCCTAATTTCTATCACCAAGATGCCATTTATTACCTTAATTACTGCTTTCAAGGTCCTCCCTGGCAGACCCCACATTTTCTATCTAAACCTATTTCTTCTATATCCTAACTTGGTTCCCCCACCATACCTCTCCTCACTTCTCTTTGAATATCTACTCTTTGATTATTTGTATCTAATGCGTAAGAAAGTAAATACGCAAGTATTAAAGAAAAAAAGAGGTCATCTGTGTGTCCCTAAAATTGTCTGGAACACCAACAGTGGCACATGTCACGTTTTTGGAAACTCTGAGCTGGTGTAAGAAATGGGGCCTTCACCTTCCTGGTCGGGGGGAGGAAGGTGTCAAAGGATCCACGGTGACTTGCTGGGGATGTCATACCAAGGACAGATATGTCTGATGGGGAATACGTCACATAACCTGTATAACTTTTGAGATCTGCATTTTGAGATTCTCACTCCAGTTTCAAAATCTCAGAAATAGCACACAATTCTAGAAATATTTGTTCCACTTAGGTATAATTTTACAAATAAATATACGCTCTACAAATAGATTGCCTCCAGAGCTGACCACGGCGGGCCTCTCGGATGGGCAGCGCTCTAACTGGAGACGTAAACAACCGTAAGATTCATGTCCACAAGTTCCACAGTGTTACTCATATTTGAATGCATCCTGGGGAGAGGGCAGTACGCAGAAATTACAGGGCAAAATAAAAACAAAAAAACTCTTTTGATGGAAATGGAGTTGGTAAAATGTTTTTAGTGTGACAGACTGATTATTTCTTTCTGAGACTTACTCGAAGAGTAATGCCAGCTGTCCCAGGCAGACTAAAATCTCTAATTGTCAAGCTCTCAAGAAAAGACGAATCCACTGAGCCCCTGCGACACCCATTCCAAGCTCAGCCCATCTGCTGCAGCCTGTGGCTCTTTCCTCTCCTTTCCTTAGTGGCAATGGACGCCAGCTGCTCATAACTCTGCAAAATAACTACCCAGGTACTGGGTGCCACAGTGACTAACCCACTCCTCAGCCTTCTCCCTACAACATTCTCTTCCCTTTAGCATTTCCTCCCTGGCCCTATGTGCAACCCTAACCCTTATCTCAGAATCTCCTAAGATTAGGGGTGAGGATTTGCCTCCCCCCTAATCATCCCAAAAGAAGAACAGAATATGGTGCCTAGTTCAGCAGCGGGACAAAGCAAGGAAAAATGTCACCCTGGAACTGTGCACGCTGCTGAATTCAAGGCCACTCTGCCATGTCTTCAGCAGTGTTTTATTACAATGAAGAAAACACAGTTCCTGCTGGACCAGACGCCTGCTGAGGTGTGGCCAACGCAATGATGTCACGTCCAGGGGAGGAAAACGAACATCCCAGCGTTTGAAACCAACTCCCCGGGCAGATGAAGCCAGCAGAGCGTGACCCGGCCAGCAAAACCAGTTGTAAACAGAGGTAAATATGGACGTGGCCTTTTTCTCAGTGAGATTCCACATCCTGGGAAAGCCAAGAAGTAGCAGATACATCTCTGGGGCCCACTAAATACCTGCAGTGGCGTCTTAAATACAAGAAATGAACACACATGCCGACTGATAACGGGAGGGGTGTCCTCAGCTTCTTTTCTTTCTGTGAACTTGAAGCCACCTGATCAGAGCAGAGACACGATTTACCCAAGTTCTGCCCTTGGTTTCCCATTTCCATTCGGGTCTATGAGGGATCCAAACAGATATCACTCCCTTCCCTTCAAAGTCATTACACTGACATTGAAGATGTAGCATCTGTCTGTGAGCAAATGAACCTCCCGACACGGAAGCCACATCCCAGCAGCCCCGCCCAGTCCTGCCCTCTGACGGCAGGGCAGCTCCCCGAGAGGACAACAGAGCAGCTGAGCCAGCCCCACCAGTTTGTTCTAAATTTCCTATCAGCCAAATCACTCCGTCTGCTCTGAGCAGAGGTAGAGACAGGGCAGGATGGTATATAGAGCCCCTTCCTCCTGAAGGAACCATCAGATGGGAGGAATAAGTCACCCCAAATCCAACCTGATACCACACCTCCCCAGGGACTGCAGCCTCCAGTCCCTCACGCACATGCCCTTGGCAGAACACATCTTTCCAGGGATGATAAAGTGTGTGTGTGTGCGCACGCACGTGTATGAGCAGGCAGATATGTGCAGATGTATGTGAGGGTGCATGAATGCACCTACATGTGCATATGAGTTTGCATGTGGGCACGTGTGTGCACAAATGTGTATACAAGTTTGCCTGTGGTGCAAGCATGTGTGCATGAGCATACGTGTGCATTGCGAGTTTGCACGTGAGCTTGTAAGTGTGCAAATGCCCATGAGTGTGTGCATGTATGGGTGTACACGTGTGTCTATAGTATAGGTATGTGTGCGTCTATGTATCAAGCTTTGGAACCAGGCTGGGTTCCTTGCTTGGGCAGATTCATTGCAACAAACATTCCTTGAGTATCTACAATGACCAATGACCGTGGCGACCATAAAGAGGAACATTACATTTCTCTGGACCCAAAAGGCTTGGAAGCTCGTAGGAAAGATGGACACGTGAGCAACCCTGTGCAGGACAAGACCAAAGATGCTAAATGCCCTAATAACACAAGGAAGAGGAGAATTGTTCTGCTTTGTGGGATGGCAGGAACGTTTGAGGTCAGCTTGCGAGGAGACAGGAGGTGACAGGAAGGCAGTCCGGGCCCAGGAATAACATGAGGTAGAAACACAGGGTGTGTTTAAGCAATGGGGCATTTGCTGTGCCCAGCAGAGAAATGAACATGAGTTACATCAGATCAGATATGACATCTGGCCATTCTTCACCACATTCGCAGGGTCTATGGTGATGAATGATGGGAGATGGCCAATTCGTGGAGAACTCTGACTATTGTGCTTACAAATGGGAACTTCCTTCCTCCAGGCTAAGGGAAGCCATTGTTAGAGTGGAGAAGGGGAAGGCAAGGGTGGGGCTGGAAAGTTCAGGGTTAAGAGGTTATTGCTGGTCTAGGTGAGAGATAATGAGGGGTCAAAGGGTGACACATTTTACAGATGCACTTAATGGTTTTCTTTTTTTTTTCTTGAAACAGGGAGTGCAGTGGAGTAATCATAGCTTACTGTAGCCTCCAATTCAAGGACTCAAGAGATCCTCCTGCCTCAGGGAAGGACTGTGAGTGGCTGGGACTACAGGTGCAAGCCACCACACCTGGCTAATTTTTAAATTTTTTGTAGAGACAGGGTCTCGATACATTGCCTAGGCTGGTTTTGAACCCCCGGCTTCAAATGATCCTCCTGTCTCATCCTCCCAAAGTGCTGGGATCACAGGTATGAGCCACTGCGCCCAGCCACCAGTGACTTTATCTCTCTAGTTTTTTTTTTTTTCTTTTAAAACAGGGTCTCGCTCTGTCGCCCAGGCTAGAGTGCAGTGGTGTCATCATACCTCACTGCAGCCTCAAACTCCTTGAGCTCAAGCGATCCTCCTGCTTCAGCCTCCCGAATAGCTGGGACTAAAAGGCATGTGCCACCATGCCTGACTGATTTTTCTATTTTTTATAGAGATGGGGTCTTGCTCTTGCTCAGGTTGGTCTACAGTTTAAACTCAAGAAAAGTCTGAGTTTGAGTCCTCCGTGGGAGCCCTGAAGCAGCAGGTTCCTAGAGCAAAGGAGAGATGGCTCTTGCTCTGGTCTTTTCCGCTCAGATGACAGCAAGCCATATTCTGGACACTACAGTGGGCATGTCCAGTGGTGGATGACCTGACAGAGTGATGAAGGGACTTGAAAACCACATCTGTCGTGTCAAGGCACATTTGTGGGTCCGAGGAAGAGTCAAGTTCCAGGAGAGGACAGGCTTCAGGGTGACTCCAGCCCACAGACGGGGCTCTGCTAAGGCAGCTAGGATATAGGGGAACCTTAGCGCGCCACATCCGCCTGGAAAGTCTCGGGCTGCAGAATTCAGAACCAGTGGCTAAATATATGAAGTTAGAAAGGCAAACACAACAGCAACTAAAGGGAGTCCAAGAATGAAAAATGGTTAGCCAGAAATATGTTAGGATCCACGCCGCTAAAAGCCAATGAGAACTGAATGGGATAGAAAAATCAAACACCAAATGATGCAAATTCACACAGACTAGGGGCTGTGCTTGGCTCTAAGGGGGTGTGGTGCAATCTCAGAGTTGCAGGCACTGGGGTTCCTCATCCTGGAGAAAAGATGGTAGCTGTTAACTAAATTGTAAGCTCCTGGAAGGCAGAGAATACAGATATGATGTTTTGATCAGTAGATAATAAATAGATTTATTGGTTGATTGATTGCTTAAGTAAGCCTTTCAAGAGGATAGTCTCCTAATTCTTACCTTATACCTTTGGAATGGCTTTGGTTTTCTGGTTTCTTTCTTTCTTTTCTTTTCTTTTTTTTTTTTTTTTTTACTCCCTGGCAGCTGTTATTGCCTTAGCAAACTAAAGCTGTTGCTGTTTCAGCATCATTGCTAAGAAGGGCATCAGAGCATCTTTATGTCGGGCTGAGCTCACTCATCCAGATTAATTCCTTAGATGTTCCGCATAATTTCTGGTAAAGTCACCTTCTGGTCCAAACAAAAAGCAGATAACTTACTTTATCTGTGAGCCTTTTATCTTGTTGACAACCCAAAATTCCCATCTATTTCAATTTTCATGGCAGTTTAAGAAATTGCTAGAAGAAGAAATGTGGACTTTGGGAAGCTATATTAAGTCTGCACTTTGCTCCTTGCTATCACATGAGTGCCCCAGTGTCCTGGCAATTTCTGATTCGGTTCCCCAGGGATTACAGAAACATCTTGATTGCTGTGCTCACTAAGCTTCTCACTGGTTTTAAGGAGGTGGCCAATTTCCGCTTTTATTTACAGAAACTCCAATAATGATTTCCAAAGGCCAAAAGTCCAAGAAGATATTTAGAATCTTAGCGTTTCAGAGGATGTTTGGGACCATCTAAACCCCTTCCGTGTCAGATGAGTAAACTGAAACTCTGAGAAGTGTGGCTTGTCTAAGGTCCTTCAACTAAGTGGAATTTTGGGGCTTTGAACTGAGCGATCCAGGCTTGACCTACCATGTCGTGTCTCCTCGTTGACAGAGATACTTGCAGTGGATTAAGATATTAGAAATGAATGCAAAAAAGGGGGGATTAAAAATACAATAAAAAGCAATCAAAACAAAAAAAGCAAAAATAAGGAAAAAAAGTCTTAAAAATATAATGAATATAATATTTGCTCCTTACAATTTCATTCTGCTAAACACATTTATGCATCCAAAAGACAAAGCACTCTCAAACTGTCTAAACATGTGTTTCTCAAAAGATTCATTGTATTTTTTTCTATGCAAAAATGACAAGCAGTTATAATCTTTTTCTGAACAAGTGATGATAACCCGAGCACCCAACATTATGAAAATTCAGGTATATAAGTTTAGCCCTTCATCTGCCTCAGTTTTATCCCCCAGAACAAAGGAAAATTACAGACATTGTGCTGACAATAGAAATGTAAGCTTTTCTTTTTTTCCCCTGGTTTTTCGTTGCTAGGGTATAAGACCACGTGTGTTATAAAACTCTCTCCCATCTGGCTGGTTTTGGAAACTTCTCCGGGACCCAGTTTTTACAGCTGAGCAATTAATTCTCCAATACTTGGGAGCTGCTGAAATAAAGGAGATTTCAGAGACAGGAGTTCATGACCTTACGCCTTTGTGTGTTTTACTGAGAACTGACCTCCTGCATTACTGGGAAAGAAAACTCTAGTAAAATCTCTTGGGTGAATACTTCAACGGGCTGATTTCATTTTAAAACTAATCATTTGGTGCATTTTAGAAGGCATGATAAATGATGTCATCTCAAATTTAACATAACCCTGGATAACACGCTCTTCACTCAGAATTTGATTATATCATGTCAACAATTCCATTAGGCCACGCCAACAACATTTGAAGTCTGCTAAAACACAGGGGATAAGAAGCAACATTGCTTGATAGTATTGAATAAGTATTTGCAAAACCTGTGGTCCCCAACCCTCGGGCTGCAAACTGGTCCCTGTCCATGGCCTGTTAGGAACCTGGCCACACAGCAGGAGGTGAGCGGCGGGCGAGCGAGCAAAGCTTCATCTGTATTTACAGCCGCTCCCCATCGCTCACCATCCCCCCACCCCCGGTCTGTGGAAAAATTCTTTTCCATGAAACCGGTCCTTGGTGCCAGAACAGTTGGGGAATACTGCCCAAAACTATGAAGTATCTATGAATTAACCTAACAAAAAAAAAATCACAAAGTTAGAGGAAAAAATTAAAATTCTCATAAAGAATATAAAGACCAAGAAAGTAAATAGACAGATATATATCGTATTTTCGAAGGACAACTTAGCACAGAATAGATGTTAATTTTCCCTAAATTAATCTCTAAGTCAATGTAATTTTAATCAAAAATCTCTCAAGATGTTTAAATTGGAAAAATTCTGAAATTTATAGAGTAAAAGTACACAAATAGCCAAGTGAATTCGGAGAAAGAAAAGCTAAGAAGGACTGGCTCTATCAGACAGTAACCCAAATGACAGTGCATAAACAGAGGTGGGACAATGGCCTGAGGGACAGAACAGGAAGTTTAGAAACACAGTCACGTCTTATGGGTAATTTGTTCGTGGTGGAGGTGGCATCACAGATCAGAGCAGAAAAGACAGATTATTTTAATAGAAATGTGATTTGCTCTGTGGAAAAATAGATTTAAATTAAAAGTTAAAAATTTAAATTTATTTTAATACATGATAATGTATAATTACATTAATATATAATACTTTTTTTTTTTTTTATGAGACAGGGTCTTACTCTGTCGCCAAAGCTAGATACAGTGGTATCATCATAGCTCACGGCAACCTCAAACTCCTGGGCTCAAGCAATCCTCCTACCTCAGCCTCCTGAGTAGCTAGGACTATAGGCCTGTGCCACCATGCCCGGCTAATTTTTTTGTTTTTTGTAGAGACAGAGTCTCGCTCTTGCTCAGGCCTGTCTTGAACTCCTGGCCTCAAGCGATCCTCCTGCCTTGGCTTCCCAAAGTGCTAGGATTACAGGTGTGAGCCACCATGCTCGGCCCATAAATATTACTTATTATGATTATAAATTAAAGACTAAAAGACTTATTTGATAAATTAAAAGTCACAACAATATAAAGAAAGAAATGCCAAATAGTTTTAAGACCACAAAGCTACTAAAAGGAAATACTGAAAAAATAGCTTTAGGAGCTTAGAGCAGCATGGTAGAGGGAAAAACAATGACTGCAATTGCAGCTTCTCCCATTAGGAGATGGGGTCTTTTCGTTGACTCCTTGAGTTTGGGTGTGGCCATATGGCTTGCTTTGGTCCATTGGGCATGAGCAAATATGAAGAAGCAGATCCTGGCAGAACCCGTGTACACTGGGCGTGGCCTCTTCTGCTGCTGGAAACCCCGGCACACCATATGCAGCAGCCTGGGCTACCCTCTGGAGGATGAGAGGCCGTGTGGAGTGAAAGGCCCAGCCATCCTAGCAGAGGCCCTGCCACGTGAGGTCCCCCAGGCCACCCAGCCCCAGCCAATCAGTCTCAGTACCCCAGCAACCCACAGCAATAAGTCTTTGTTGCGTTAAGCTTTGAAGTGTTTTGTAACACAGCAAAAGCTAACTAATTCAAGTAGGGGCACAAGAAGTACAAATATCAAAGGGAAAATGAATAGATTTAACAGTGTCAAAAGTAAACACCTTAGATGAAGGTAGCAGACAGGAGATGGGCTGGAAGAAGATGTTTTGCAGACTAAAATCTAAAATATATAAGGAACTTTTGCACATCCATAGAAAAATGTAAAAATATGCAAAAATATAAGAAATTCACAGAAATAAAGCTGGAATGGCTTATAAGTATGTGAGGCGACTTGAACTCGTCAGCAATCAGAGAAATGCAAATGACATTAAAAATGAGATACTACCTTCCAACTATGAGACTGGCAAGAAATAAAAAGTTGCATAATGACAAGTGCTGACAAGGATGTGGGGCAATGGAACTCCTCCCTGCATACAGATGGGCAGGCGTCGCCTTCTGCTGTTATTGTTGGAGGTCCGTTCGGCAGTCCTTCGTGAGAACATGTATATGTACATTCTTGTGTGATCCAGCAATACCGCTCCCAGAGAATCTAACAGATGTACAAAGAGACTCATGTCAGTATGTTTGCAGCAGCATCATCTGGCAGCGTGTACAGTTAGAAACAATCTAACTGTTTAGTCCGTGGATAAATAAAATGTGGTATGTACATAGGATGGAAAAAAGAGACAGCAGCCAGAGCAACAAGTAAGACTTGCTTATATCAACATGGCTATATCTCAAAAACATGTTGAATAAAAAAGAAAAAAAGAAGAAGAAGAATGAGATGTATAGCATGATACTCACAGTTAAACTAAAGTCTACTTCATATATATGAAGGTGTGGAAGGCGAGTTTGAAGAGCACACATTAAAACACGGTACTCAAAGGGTACGGTGGCTCACGCCTGGAAAACTAGCACTCCGGGAGGCCGAGGCAGGAGGATCGCTTGGGCCCAGGAGTTTGAGGTTGCTGTGAGCTAGGCTGATGTCACTGCACTCTAGCCTGGGGGACAGAGTAATATAATAAAAAAATAAAACATGGGTACTCATGGGAAGAGAGTAAGATTGGGGATGGGTAATTAAGGGACAGTTACAAAATAAAACCAAATCAGAAAGTTACTTTTGTAAGTGTACCTACTACTTCTGGCTGCATGAGCTTTATGAATAAAGCTGTGATTTGGAAAACCAAGCAGAAAAAATATAAGCAAAAAGAAAGAGCCTTATGTAAGTAGAATACAAAATACAGAGTGATCTCCCAGCTTTGACAACATTCTGTTGGTGCCTCGAACATTAACCTGTAACTCTAAATGGGTGCCCAGAGTGGAAACAAAATAAGACAAAAGGCAATTTTCTCTTCTTAAGGGAAGAATCCACGTGGGGAAAACCCCAGGCTTGTTGCTTAACTCATGTAACAAAAAGCATCACATGAAACTCTTCCCTGGTTTCTACGCTGCATTCTGCTCTACGGCTTTGTTGCTTTGTATGATAACAACCACTCCTTCCAATACAAGATCAATACCTAGGCAGGGCCTCATACTTTATAACACTCTTGAGCGTACTTTCTTTTATCTAGTTTCCAAAGGTGAAACCAAAACTATTCTATATTCTTACCTGAAAAAAGCTATTCATGCAAGCATCAAGTTGGTGTTCTTTGATCTAAGAACTTTTCCTGGGAGCCTTAGTTTTATTACTTCGGTTACAACTGGTTAGGTTTTTCATGGTCATTTGAGTCTGTGGACACACAGAGTACCCGCGATGAGGTTGTAGGTGTCGGGGGGCTGGGGCGGGGCTGTGCTCAGCACAGGCACAGAGAACCCAAGCAAGTGCTGTGTGGAACCAAAGAGCTGATTGATACGCCTGAGAGTCTGCGCTGTCAGGGTCCCTGACGGGTAAGACAATTTAACAGTGTCGTGGATGCTCAGATTAGTGCAGGTTGTTCTCAATTTCCAAGAAATGGAACTATTTATATGAAGGGGGAAAAATCACTAAACCAAAGAGAACCCACCGCTCAACCCAAAGCTTATCAATTTTAACCACAACGATTCACCACACAGCTCAGCTGATTTCCCAGAATCTGAGACAATTTCATGAAGGAAATAAGCAGATTTTAAAAGTTAGAAATAACTCAACTAGGATTTTCTTTTTCTTTTAGTTTGCTTTGCTTTTTACTTGAGTTACTCCACGAGGTCCGATTGCCACCTACACGGGCGAAGTTGGATGCCAGGTCAGACATTAACGAAGACCTGGGGAAATCTCAGGGCAGTAAGGGGGAAGAGACATGTATCCCTCAGTTTGTTGCAGTGGAACCATGAGGAATTTTCCTTCCTGTTTTAAATTTCTAATATTGGCATTAAATTGGCCAATAAATAACATGTTCTAAATTTAAGCCTTCCTTATGGAAAAACAAACAGATGTGCTAATCTTTCCTCTCCATCACGCTTTGGGGAAGACTGACTGGTTCCCTAGGAGATTATAAACAAGCCACTTTCTTCCTGGTCATTGTAAGGTTTAACTACAGGCAAAAGAGGACAAGAAAAATAATTCGAGGCATAATAGATGAGTAGATGGAAACAGAATCCTAGGGTCGGAAGGAATCTTGGAAATGTGTTTCGCCGGTCCCCTCAGCCCTTGGGCCACACCTAAACTCTCAAAGCCCTCAGGAATTTACTGTGCTGAAGACCTCCCAGGACAATGCCTAATCTGTCTCAGAAACTCATTCTAGTGTCTAAGAATACTTAGCGTCAGGAAATTCAGCTTTGTGAGTAAATTCGGGCTCCACTCACACCCATTTCCTCTGGCTCTGATCTCGGGTGGAGAAGGACCTCAGCTGGACACGTTCGCACACACCCAGCGAACACACTTGAAGATTGTTACCAAAATAGCCCCTTCCCCTCCCCGCCCCCACCTTCTCTGCTGTGGGTTACACGATCCCAGACCCTTTAATCTCTCCCCATTGGTCTCATTCTCTGAACTTAGACCTACCTGTGACTAATCTTTGATCTATAGTCCAGTAGACAATTAGCACTGGCTCTAGGGTATCCAACTGTCCCAGTTTGCCAGGATGTGGGACAGACTTTCAGTGCTCAAACCAGGAAAGTTCCAGGCAAACCAGCATGAGTTGATCTGGTTGACTCTAAGGAAAAAAATGCTACCGCTGGAGGAATGATCCTCCAGTGCTCAGAGGGAACCCCTCAATTAATGCCATGTCACTAATGTGGAGACAGGATCAATCTTGAAGGTTGCCATGGTTTGAATGTCCCCTCCAAAACTCAGGTTGAAATTTGAGTGTCATGGTAACAGTACTGAGAGGCGGGGCCTTTAAAGAGGCAGTTAGATCATTAGGGCTGTGCCCTCACGAATACAGTAATGCTGTTATCGAGGGAGTGCTTCGTTATCTCGAGAGTGGGTTCCTGAGTAAAAGGATGAGTTCAGCCCAATTTTCTCTATCTCACGTGCTTACTTGCCCTCCTGCCATGTCAGGACACAGCAAGAAGGACCTGGCCAGATGCCAGCGCTGTGCCCTTGGACTTCCCAGCCCCCATAACCGTGAGAAGTAAACTTCTTTTCTTGATAAGCTACCCAGTATCTGGTATTCTGTCTTAGCAACAGAAAACAGACCAAGACAAGGGCCGTGTTTGTTGTTGTGTCTCAGCACAGACCTCCATCGGGCGGGGACAAACAGTGTCCACCCCCCTGCATGCAGCACGTGTGTGTCCTCTACTCCTGCCACCTGGGTAAGCGGGCACACCTGGGGACATAGCGCCTGCGGCTTGAAAAAAAGAATCAGGTGCAAAACCTGGGACAGACACAAAGTGTGTGAGGGGGAGCAGAAACAGGGCATGAAAACGGGGAAAAGCCACAAGCCTGACAGGCTGGAGCAAAAGCAAGAGGAAAAATGAGATTAGAAAGATGCCCAAAGAGAGGGAGATATTGGCGAAGGAGCAAACAACGAGAAGGAAGAACATGAGAAACGAGAAGAAAAGCCTGTGGCGGTAAGAGAAACAGAAGCTATGCCTGCCAAGTTCACGCCCTGGAGCATCAGGCAGAATCACGCGTGGCTGCCCTGCTCGCCCCTCTTTGTGCTCCCCACACCCTTAAGAATGGCTCCTGGACTCTTGGAGCTCATGAACCAGGAAAAAAAAAATCAAGGACTAACTTAAAGTTGCAAAGAACATGAAACTTAAAGTATCTTCTGTGATCATTATTTCTGAAAGCAAAGGACATCGTACATCCTCAGAGGAACAGAGGAAAGGGCAAGAAAGAAAACTCTTGTTGGCAACCAAATGTCCCTGTGCACTCATAGCATTGCCCTTCCTTATTTCTCCCATTTTGCCAAGGAATGCTGAAAATTGTGTCACAGACTGGTGTCAGGGCTCACCATAGCGTGCGGGAGGCACTGTGTCAGTGAGCGAGGAGTCCGGCCATGCATTTCCGTAGAAAAATGATAAAAGGCTAACATCCCCTGAGCACTGGCCATGTGTCTCCCCTGTTCGCGGTCATTATCTTGTGAAATCGCCTTGATAGCCCAGTTCTGGTTGTTGTCTTCCTATTTCAAATAAGGAAATTGAGGCCCAGAGATGTTAAGAAACTTGCCCATGGTCAAATGGTAGAGGAAGGTTTTAATCCAAGTCACTTGACTTCAAGGCCACCCTACTGCACGTCATAACCTTGCCCCTTCACTGGAGTCTTCTGGATTTTCTGGACAGCTTGGAAAAGTTTTCATAAACTCTATGTCCGTGTTGGTTAAAACTCCAACTGAAAAAAATACATGCGTCTGCCTAGGACTATCTTTCCTGAAGCAGAAATACTTAAGAGATTTAAACCCGGAGACTGCTGTGTCTCTCCTGGCCCAGTCCCAGCTGGGCAGGCTTCTCGGTCCGACGCCTCTGTCCTGACTGGCTGTCAGCAACTCACTTCATACCCCGGGTGGAAGCCTATCCTTGCAAGCGGCCATCCATTCCTGTATTTGTTCAGAGGCTTCCTTCCTAGTTCCTTTTTGACTTTAAGATCTTCCCTTTTCAGCAGCTTTTGCCTTGAATCTAACTCCATCTGTACCTCAACATGAGAGCCACAGAAAGATATTATAGGTACAAGTTTCTTTATTTTTCTTTATTGGTGAGCTGGTCCCCATAGGACGAATGCTTGGACAAAAGCTGATGCCTCTTATGTCATTCACAGAGGGTTAAGTGATTAATAAACAAGGAACTGGGCTTTCCTCCTTCAAACCAAGGTTTCTGTAGTGTATTAATATTTTATCTGTTCACCACTTGCTAATTCTGTTTTATTAGCAGCCTATTAATGAGGGAAGCTCCCATTATGGCTCTTTTATAAGCTTGAGGGCTACAGAGTCTATATTAATCTAATACGCTGTGACGTAAATGTGAACGTCAGAATAATGGCTAGAAGGCATTTAAAATGATCCCCCGGCATCCTTCCAGACAGATGAGAAGTCACCTTTTTTTAAATCTCTAGACAAGAATCTTCCACAATCAACTTCTTTAGCTCATCCCAAAGTTTAATAATCCTTACTGCCAAGAAATCTTTTTCCTTAAATGCAAATCTTTTATGTAAATTAAGCTCGTTTCTTAGGGGTGCCCTTAGCAGAGTTGAAAACACCATGCTCCATATTAGTTTTGAATCCAAACCTCTCATCTGAAGGAGAAAATTCTCTAATCTTCTCTCATTTCCCAACCCTTGGAAACTAATCTTTCCACCCTCCTTTACGCAGCCGTAGAATTTGCAAAGGACATCAAATATACGTGGTTTGGTATTTCTCAGATCTGGTTCTTCAGAATGACCTGGGAATGGATGCGATGCCAGGGTCCCACCCCACATGTGTCGCATCAGAGCCTTAGTGAGTGGGACCCAGAATGTACTTTTAACAACCCCAGATGACTCTGATATTGACGCTGTTCAGACAGGCGTCTGGAAAGGCTCGGCCCAGTCTAGTCTGTTCTTGGATGTCCTTACAACATGCAAACGGCACGTCTCCAACAACAGCGCATGGCCACATCCCGTGGCCATGGCCCTTCGAACAGAAGAAAGTGATTCCTTGTACGGAGCCAAAATTTGCGTCCTGGAGGTTTCTGTCAGTTATGCCAGAGGTGTGTTCTCCAGTACCAGAGGGTTTCTAATTTTCTTTATTAACTTTTCCAACTCAGTAATATGCAAATCACA
Source organism: Avahi laniger (assembly GCA_963575035.1). Taxonomy (NCBI): domain Eukaryota; kingdom Metazoa; phylum Chordata; class Mammalia; order Primates; family Indriidae; genus Avahi; species Avahi laniger. The sequence continues at coordinate 56,873 of CAUYSK010094709.1, forward strand.
TATCCAGGCCGATATAAAAGAATAAATCGTCCCTTTCTCCAGTAATTGGTCACATACTTGGTGAAACTACATATCCAGTTATCCAAAACCTCTGGGTTAGCCATTGGTATATCAATGAACAAAGAGTTGTCAAAAGATCTAGCTGAGTGGTTCTCAAACTTCAGTGTGACCCAGAACTACCCAAAGGGCTTGTTAGAACCCAGATTGCTGGGCCCCAGCCCCGGGGTGTCTGATGTTGTAGGTCTGGGAGGCGGGGGGACCTGAGAATCTGGTTTTCTAATTAGTACCCAGGTGATACTGCTGGTGGGCCATGGACCGCACCTTGAGCACCGCTGGGCTAATTAGTGCACGCTTGGGGTAGCATTTATTAGCCTGTGGAATGAGAACCTACCGCATCAGAATCAGCTGGAGAAGCTTTACAAAGTACGAATTTATTTATTTATTTATTTGTAGACAGAGTCTCACTCTGTGACCCCGGATAGAATGCAGTGGCATCATCACAACTCACCACAACCTCAAGTTGGTCCCAAGTAGCTGGATCTACAGGCACGTGCCATCGCTTCTAGATAATTTTTTCTATTATTAGTTGCCTGGCTAATTTTTTTTTTTCTATTCTTTAGTAGAGATGGGAGTCTCACTATGTTGCTCGGGCTGGTCTCAAACTCCTGACCTCAAACCATCTTCCCGCCTCAGCCTCCCAAAGCGCTAGGATTACAAGCGTGAGCCACTGTGCCTGGCCACAGGGCTCTAGTTATAAATGTAAGTTTTGCTATTGCTTCCTACTGAAAACCACTCCCTCACAGAATGTTCCACAGGAGCAGGAACATGTCTGTCTCATTCAGTGCTAGTTCCTAGCCCCTGGAACCCTGGCCAGCTATGAGAGGAGCTCAGTCCATATGTGAATGAGTGAACCGTAGTTGGGGCCCAGAACCCCCAGTGGAGATGCTGGGTCACAGAATCTCTCTCACTCCTCACCCAGTGTCCAGAACCAAGCTCCTGTCTCAGCCCTTTCCACTTACTCTGGTAGGCAGCGAGGCGGTCCAGAAGCCAGTTCTCTCAGGTTGGAGCCCTTCTTGCTGTCCCAAGGCCCTGTCTTTCATGACCATTCCAGACCCCTTTCCTGGTGCCCATGCCTTGCTTTTCCTGGTGTTCATGGCCAGCTGGGGCTCTGCCATGCAGACAGCTCCCAGGTGGACACTCTTTGGACTTCTACAGCCATAATCCCCACCTCCATCCCCCAATACCAGCGGCGTTCCTGCTTTGTCTCTGGCCGCTGGGGGCCACGGCTCAGTGTTAGCACTGGCCAAGTCCCAGCCTGCTCCACGCTGCTGTGTGTCGGGTCTGGAGCTCATGTCACCGGCAAAGTTGGGAGGACAAAACACACTCACCGGTTGATCTGCTGCTCGGTGGCCTTTGCACAGGCTTGCTGGAGGAAAGCTGGGAAATGTAGACCGAAAAGGCTCTGGGTTGGGGCCCAGGGTGAGCCAGGAGCTGTAGGAGATGTTTTATATCACCCTTGATTCACTGCAGCTGTCCTAGGAACCCACAAGTGGGATTGATGAGAGACGTTTACCTTCCAGAGGACACTTCCTCATTTACCTTGAATTCATAGTTTACATTTTTTGGTGGAGAATTAAAAACTCTAATTGGTAATGAAAGACAATTCCTGCCATTCTGTAAATGATTAGATACCTGCTTCCCCTCCCCCCTACCCAACCCATCTGGATGTTTTGGTCCAGTAGCAAAAGCTTGGTTCTGAGCTCTAGGTTGAGGGTGGTTGTGGTCTCCTTGCACGTTGATTGTGCCAGCCCAACAAGCCTGCCTCCTGGATATTGTGCTAGGAGGAAGAATCCGGAAGAAAATGTTAGGTGCTGGAGTCTGTGATAAAGTCAGCGGAATGTGAAGAATTTAGAATCAAACCATTGGCCAGGGTTCCGCTTCTGCTACCCTGGAGGACTTGTACGGATATTCTGGAATAGTACATAGCTTCTGAAAGAGTGTTTATTATTTTCATTTTATAATGTTGGTTGAAAGCTGTGCATTCGTAGCACCGTACTGAAAGCTCTTTATATGACTGACTTCTCTTGTCAATAGTTTTCATGGAACATGCTGGCTTTAATTTGTGCACTAAGTGAAAGCAGTGACACTTGTGAGTTTCAAACACCACTCTTCAGCTGTCAGCAAGAATTAATTTGATAGGCAACACTTACTGGATAGATAATATTTTGGAAACCCATTTTCACGCAGACACACACACTCACACAAACACACAGCTCGGAAGAAAGAAGAGAGATGATGCTATTTTAGGATCTATATTTTCAAAGAATAGCGACTCTCAAAGGGACAAGAGAGCAAGTAGAATGAACTTTATAATCAAAGGATGGTGTGTAGGTAGTAGGAGAGGGACGATACAGTTTTGGAATGATGACTAAGACACAGTCTTTGCTCTTAGTAAGCTTGCACTCTAGTGGAGTGTGTGAGACTGATATGCCGAAACAGTAGTGACCAGAATTCCCAATCCAAATTTGGGACCTGTGGTCTAAAAGAATGGGTACACTTCATGGGAACAACCAGACTACCTGTTAGAAATACTAGCAGATTTAGGACATGTCGTTGCCATATTCAGAGCAGAAAACAGAAGACAGAGTAAGAAGAGCTCTTTGGGAGGTATGCGTAGTTGCTGGCAGCTGTGGGAAGGCTGGGCCACCCTCTCCTCAATACTCCCAAGATGCACATGGGTCCTTGCCTACATAGGGACTGTCCACCCTTCACCAGGTACTGAATCAATAGTTGCTGTGACAGGCTCCAGTCCAGCCGCACCCTTCCCTTTTGACCAGTCACGTGAATTTATGAGCCAGCTATCTGGAGCTTGGGTCTTGAAGAAATTTCCATTTTTGGGTTCACGCATATGTGTGCAAAGGTGGCATCAGAAGCGCAGGCTTCAGGTTGACTAATTTCAACTTGAGAAATACAAATTTAAAATAATTCTTTCAAAGCATATTGCATATCTATTCAACTAACAACAACAACAAAAAAAAGAGTAAGGAGCAGATAAAGAAAAGAAAAAAATCTGTTAAGCCTGAAGGGAAACTGGTCATATATACACTGCTGGTGGTACTAACAACAGGTTTATTCTTCTAGAAAAGGAATCTGGCGATAGGTAATCAGGTATCAAACCCTTTATGCCCTAACTCAGTTATTTCACTTTGGGAGACTTTACCTCAAAATGGAAACAATAAGAAAACCAACTGCAGCACTATTTATAAAATGAACAATGGGAAAAACCAATACTCTGTAATGGGAAAACATTAATTAATAAAATATTTTTAGCCCCTAGAAATTGTGAGAATATATCAGTAAATGGGAATGTGTATATGAAATATATAGCGAATAAAAATAGAACATGAAATTATATGTACATATGGATTATAACTTTGTATACTGGTGTATATATCAACATATACCCAAAGGGAATTTTTATGAAATAGCTTTTCAGTGTTTATTAGGTTTTTCTGTAAGTTGCTGGCATTAATATTTTTTAAAAAGGGAAGAGTGAGTATATGGTGTATTAGTTGAACTATTACGGTTTTCAGTCTCACTGAGTTTTTTATTGGTTTACGTTATTGAGAAGCATGCTGTAAGCACTTTGTGAAATAAAGTACTAGGCTTTGGTTTATTTTAATATTTTAATAAATTACAGGCAATTCAAGGTTATCTCCACAGTAAAGTCACTGCTGCGCCCTTGCATTTTGAGATGCTTCTGTAGTGGAGGCAGAACGGACGGAACAACCCCTCATTCCCTGCTGTGTGTCTCGGGATCCTGGAAGCTGTCACATGAGAGAGGCTGGAACTGATGGAGCGTCATGCTGTGTGTGACAGTCTTGTTCCTCAATTATTAATACTGTCATGCCACCTGATCTCTTTAATCTTAAAAAATAATTACATTTCCTCTTTCCTTCTCATTTAAAAGCCCTCATGAGGGTCCCTCCTACTCTCCCGCTTGCTGACATGATCCCCGAAGGAGCAGTGCCCGGGTATTATCTGTGGCTCCTCTGTCTCAGGGATCTCCTAGCTGTGAGATTCAGCAAAAGCTTTTCTTGGGCTCTCTGCAACCCTGAATGCTGGGACCACTCGTCTCCTTGAAACTTTCCCTTCCCTGGGCTTGTGCCCAACTCTCCGGCATTTGGGAGAAGCTCGTATGGTGCCCCTGTGGAAGGCTGGCAGTCCTGCATCCCACGGCCTTTCGGCCATCCCTTTCCCATGGCAGAGAGGCTGCTTCCCTGCCAGCTCCCCTGGCACCCCATCCCATCCCTGCTGGGCCCCCAGAGGGTGGCGGCAGTGCAGGGGGCTTCTAACACCAGAAGGCCGCCACAGCAGGAAGCCTGCGGAAGCAGCCAGACCACACACTTCCCTGCTCCCTCTTCCCACCAGGATGACGGCACTGAGAGGTGGGCCTCGGCACGGCGCCTCTGTGCGCCTGATGTGTAGCCAGCCCATTCCGAAGAAATGAAGGACTTTCCCCCGAATCGCCTAGCTTCTGTCACTAAGAGTGACGCGGATGGAGACATATCCCTCTTGTCTTCCTGGCAAGCCTCCCTACTCCTGCAGAGTCAGCCACAGGAACCGAGCTAGCTGGGATGGTGATGGGAAACAAGGGGGGCCTCTCCCTCCATGGGGGGCTGCAGGAGCCGCCCAGGGCCAGCTGGGAGCGAGGTGGGCAGCAAATTCTTAGACTGGAAAGGAGAAAGCAGCCGACCCTGAGCCAGGCCTGGGCCTCCCCAGCAACGCCCTGGGTCGTGGTTCTGTCCTGCCCTCAGAGGCTGGTCACCGGCTGCCCTGGTTTCATGTGATAATCAGGGTTTGAAGCCGCAAGCCCTGGCAGCTGTGAGCAGGGGGCCAGGCAGGGCCTGGCTGTCCTCCCTAAGTCCTGGGGCTACCAGTAGCTCAGAGGCCGGCTGACCCATGACGATTCCCTGTCACAGACGCTGCAAGGGCGCCCACTCCCGCTCCCGAGTCCAACTCTACTCCGAGGCTTATCTCTGTCTGCAGTGAAGCAGAGACTTGTCCCTGCCGTTCCATCTTGATCCTTAGCCTGCAGGAGTGGCGCCGGGCAGATTTTCCCACAAAGCCCCGGTCTCTGCGGGATTTAGAGTTGGACTTCTTGGTGGTGGTGACAAGAAATGCCCGGGACTGGAGATTGAGACCGGGAGGGAGGAGGTGCAGGAGAGCGTGTGTGTGCAGGTACGTGTGGGGTCCAGGACACAGCCTGACCTGATCCCATAGCTGGGGCAGGAATGTCACCTGGGGCAGCCGCAGGCCCAACCTGTCTGGAGGGGAACAGCACCTGAGCCTCACGGGCCCCTCGCTGGCTGCCTTGGAACCCCAAGAAAGAGCAAGAAAGTCACTTCTGCCATGGGCGTATGTGCAGGGAGAGGCATTCTCAGAGCAGCCTGCTGGTGGGGCCTTCCCAGCTGCTGGAGGTTGGGGGGGCGGCCACAGGTGTGGGGCCCTGTCCGCTGTCTGAGCCTGCAGGACTCCCTGCCTAGGACAGCCGTCGCTTCTGGGATTCTGAGCAGCAAAAACAGCTGGAGAACGTCCAGGTCTCAGAAAATCTGCATCCGACTCAGATTAGCACATCCACTGCGTGCCCAGTTACACCTCCTCGTTTCTGTCTTTCTGTTCCTGTGATTTCTCTCCACTGCGTTCATGGCCTCATTCCACCTTTTGGGGTCCTCTCCTGGGCCCCTCCCTTCTTTCTCCTCTCGGTGCCTCTTTGCTCTTTCTTTCTCCTCCTCCTCCTCTCTGATGTCACGGACTCCTGGTTCTAACTAAACAGAATGTGGTGCTCGTAGCCTGATGCTATCCAGCCCCAGGGATTTGACAAAGCACAAAACAGAAACAAACACCACCCCGTTCATCCCCAAATCCCACCCTCGCCACCCCACAGCTGCACTCGCGGGCCACCGCCATGGCGCACAGCTGCTTCCGATCTGCAGCCGTTCCCCCTCTTCCAAAGGACATCTTCCAGTATCAAAGACACTGCCAGCTGTCAAAATAAGCCTTCATATTTTCATATGTAGGACAATGACTGCTGCAAACAGATTATGCAAACACCACGGGCAGAGTGGAGGAAGGGCAGGCTGGTGGGTTGCTTCCTCCCAATTCGTTCTTTCTGCAGAAGCAGGGACTGAAATGACCCCCAACTCCTTAGAACAGCAGCCGCCAAGCACATCCTCCCAGTCATAAAGTTTGCATCAAAGGCAAAGAGAGAGAAAGATAAGAGTTTGATCTCTGGAGGAGAAAGTCGGGAGGATGCAAAGTGCTTGAGACAAAGGGGCGGTAAAGCCTGGGAGCTCATTACCCGTTCTGCTGCCCCCGCGACACGACGACGAGTGATGAGCACAGATGACAGCAAACGGAATTTCTAACAAAGAAAATGCGGCAGCAAAGACAGGGGAACCCAGGGAAACTGGAGGAATAAGTAGGGTGACCTTCTTAGGCATTTATTAATGTCGTCCTCCCTTTCTTGAGAAATACTGCTCTGTACACATCCCTCTGCCAAAATTGTAAGGAGCTGTTAACATCAAACTGAAGGCCCAGACGAAGGGCTAGAAGTGAGGAAATGGAGGTTCTTAGTCTGGCCCTGAGCCCTGAACAGATCACTTGAATGTTCTCTGTCTCGGTTCCCTGGGTACTGGGTGAGGATCGTAAAACCAAACTTGAGAACCAAATGAGATTGTGGCTGGAAAGGCAGAGTGTGCACCTCAAGGAGCCCTCAGTGGGGGCAAGTGGTTCTGTGTATGGAGATGCCAACCCCTTGGCAGCTTGCTGAAGGGACTGAGTTTATTTTTAAATGTCATTGACTCTCATATAACATAATGATAGTCTGCAGTGTGCATTCACAGTGCCTGCCCGGCCCACGACTTCTAGGATGAAGCCATCCAGCCCACAGTCATGCAACAAGGTCCAAATCAAATCAGTCGCCAGGCTCTTATGGGCGCCCCCCACTCTCCAACGGGGAGGCCAGCCAGAGTTACTGCCAAGCAGTGAAGCCCTTGGGACTTTTGTCTTTTGGGTGCCACCGTAGCTATTGAGAGCTGGCCACTCCAAAGGGCATGGCGACCCAGATGCCTGGAGAAGCCAAAGCCTTCATGTATAAGCCAAGAGACCCCCGAGGGGGACTTGATGGACAGCCCCGAGAGGTTCTGCAGGGAATGTATCATCATAAAAATCCCCAGGCTAATAAAAAGGGATATGTCACACTCAAAAAGGTTGCAGGGGGTTTTGGTCCCTCAGTTAATTCTGAAACCTTAGAACCAAGCTGGAAAGCCAGGTAGCTCTACCTGTGATACGGCACCAGCTAAAAGCCTTGGCACAACCAACTTAGCAGTCAGTAGCTCTGGAAGTCAGATTCAGCAACCACAGAACTCACTTTAGAGCAAAGAAATGAGGTCACATGGGGACCCCCAAATTCTCCCACCACCTAATGGTGAAGGTCCCAGTGTGAGGCTAGGATAGTATCTGCAGGGCTCAGGACAGGCTGGGGACAAGTCACCAAGAGTGATGCTGTCCCTGCCATTGCTGGAATTTGTGGGCACAGGAGCCCAGGGGAGGAGGTGGCTCTCACTCTGCCCATGCAGAAATTCCAGTTTTGTTCCACTGCCTCGTAGAATCTATATTGGCTCTGGTTACACCAACCATGGATTGCAGAATGGAGAGAAATATCTAGAAGGGATCTCAACATAACCAGGAGAGAAAGAAACTGTGACCGGCAAGTGATTTCTGCAATGCCCCCACCCTATTGTTTCTGGGCCAGTAACAGGACGTGGCTTTGAATGAAGTGAAAGAGCCTCAGGCCTTGTGTTTTGGTAGTTGGATCACATCAGGTGGGTGCATATTTGAACATGTACTGGAAGACATGTTTATGGGGCCTCTGAGATCCACACCTTTGCTAAGTGATGCCAGCTTTCCCCACTTTGAGCCATGTTATGTCACACAGGAGACACCCTCCCCACAGCTGATGAAACAGAAGTGACCTGATCCAAGGAGTGGCCAGTCACAAGATGGTCACCATTATGGGTTCAATTGCATCCCTGCCAAAAAACATGTTGAAGCCCCAGCCCACAAAATGTGTGAATGCGACCTTATTTGGAAACAGAAAGATTCCCCTGCAGGTTTCAGAGGGAGTGTGACCTTGCTGACACCTTGATTTTGGACTTCTGGCCTACAGAACTGTGAGACAACACCTTTGTATCACTGAGCCACCAGCCTATGGTAATTTAGTCCGGCAGCCCTAGGAAACCAATGCAGTCGGGTACCAGCCTTCGACGCAGCCTGGTTCCAAAAGCTAATGAGACCTGTTACTGGTTGAATCACGTCCCCCCAATTCATATGTAGAAGTCCTAACCTCCAGTACCTAAAATGTGGCCTTATTAAGAAATAGGGTCATTGTAGATGTAATTAAGATGCAATCGCATGGAGCAGGGGCTCTAATCCCACATGATGGGTGTCCTCACAGAAAGGAGAAATGGGGACATGGGGACAGAGACACAGGGAGGACGCCATGTGAAGAGGAAGTCGGAGACCAGGGAGACCAGGGTTGTGCATTTACAAGCAAAGGAGCTCGGAAGATTGCCAGCCAAGCCCGGAAGCTAGGGGAAGAGGAACAGATTATCCAGCACAGCCCTCGCAAGGAAGCAGACCAGCCGACACTCAGTCTTGGACTGCCAGCCTCAGAGCTGTGAGACAATACGTTTGTGTTGAGCTGCCCAGTTGGTGGAACTTGGTTCAGCATTCCCGGCACACGAAAGCCAGAGCTGGTCCGCTTCTCGCTCTTGGGATCTGAGCTAAGAAACACGGTGAGAATGAGGCAGTTCCTGATGCTGGTGCAGTCTGAGAGGCCATGATGCGCCTTGAGAGGTGTGGAGAGAGCACACGGGCCATGTTCCAGCTAGGTAGGACGCTGGGCAGAGGACAGGGACACCCTTCAGAGGAGGTCCAGGGAGAAGCAGAGACTCGGGGAGGAGCGGGGCCTGTGGCCAGTGTGCAGGGCCCCCAGCCGCCAGTGTCCCTCTCCAGCTGTCATTTGCCATGAACATCCTCAAAATACCCCCCTCCCATTTTTTTTAAATGACTTAAAACTCTTACTATGAAAAGAAGCTAACTAGAGCAAATAGCACGGGCCCTGCCGGTCCAGGAGGTGATGATGCTCTGCGGGGTGGCGGGAATCTGGGGAGACAGCGGCTGCGCAGAAACTGAGTCCTCTGTGCTGTGAACCAGCACTAAAGGGCCCGCGTTTCTTGGGCTCTCCAGCCTGAGCACGTTGTAACATCCTGTGGCTAAGCTAACTGCTTTGCTTTCGTATTCCTTATTCCTGTTGTCATTAATAAGATTAAAAAGTTCTTTTATCGTGGCTACTGTTTGGAGTGTTTCATATTTTCTAAGGTGAATGGGGGGCTGGAGGGGAAGGGAGAAAGCAAATGGATTGCATCCTTTTCAGGGAGAGAACAGAGCCTGAAGCAATGGCTGGGTCTCTCCAGCATCAAATGAAAAGACAGAAAAAGCCGGGCGCTCCTGGGGACCCAGGGACTGAGGGCGCTTTTGGCCAGTGAGCTAGTTCAAGGTTCCACCAGTTCCCTAGGGAGACTTGCAGCGAGAATGCAGTGAGACCTTGCCGGAGAGCGTGACGATCTCCTAGCATGCCGCCTGTCACCTTTGGCTACACCCTGCAGCCTCGTAGGAGTTACTCACTTCTGGGGATCCAATTAGTCCAGAACTCTGGTCCACCTGGGCATGGCGCCCGTTCTGCTCTGTTCACAGGCACAGGTCGGAGCTAGTGGCGGAGAAGGCTGTTTATTCGGAGACCGGAGGAGAGTGGAAGGCAGCCCTTCCAGCCCTTTCCCATGACGCCAGGGCAGGGTGGACGTTCTGGCTACAGCACAGGCCAGGCCTGGCCCTGAGAGTCGTGTCAGGTGTGCACCGAAGAGGAGCCCCTGGGAGCTTCCCAGACAGGGCTAAATGGCCGGATTGATGACACACTTCTGAAGGGCTGGCTGGCAGGCCAGGTGGCCTATTTAGCATGGCGTGGGGGCAGCGGGGTGCACCTTTACGAGTCCTAAACAGGGATGGAGCAGCACGTGGAAAGGCAGGGACACTGGCTCCCTGCTGAGGAGTCCCCTTTGTCCTGGTGTCCAGACAACAGCGAGGGAGACTGTGGACAAAGCAGCGAGATGGCACAGTGGCAGTGTGGTCACTTGGCCCTTCCTAGATGGAAGCTCTCAGCGCAGGTAACACCAGGGCCACTTCCATCTCAGTCCCCAGGAGAAAAGGGGCATGTGAGAGGGATGTGGGGGCCTGAGGGCTGGGGGTGCTAACCTGGGGGCTTTGGGTGGGTTCCTGGAGTCATGACCCCTGGAAATGCAGGCGCACCCGGGGATGTGTGCATTTTTCTGGGAAAAGTCCAGAGATTTTGCCCAGTGTCTTGAAGAGATCTATGGCCTCAGAAAGGTTAAAACCACTGACACAGGCATCTCCTTGACAGAAAAGGCACAGCGACAGGAGTCCCGTTGTTCCAGGGGAGTCAGGCAGCGACCCCTGAGCTTCCTGCGCAGCAGCCTGGAGTCCGGAGGGCAGAGTCTGCTTGTCAGAATTGTGTCCCTGTCACTGAGCAGTTTGTGGCCCTGGGTGAGTTTCCGATCATCTCTGAGGAGGGACACAGCTGTTCACCTGATGTCTAAGATCGAATCCCTTCCCCAGGGGCACAGAGCCTGTCGTGGCATGTACAGCCTCTCTGTGACCTCATCTCTTACCCTTCCCCAACTCCCGAAATGTCCTGCTTTCAAACCCTCTCCTCTGAATGTTCTAACCCAAACCTGGCTCGTCCCGAGGACACTGCAGCTCCTGAGCCCTCTCAAGTGACACCCGTCCTCTCAGGGGGGAGGGCCAGGTTCCTTCCTTGCTTCTCTTGCTCCTCCCTGGACCCCACCGCTTCCTCCCTGAGCCCATCTCACAGAAAGGCATTTGTCGCTTCCATGGACCAGGGCTACCTACCACGCCCTCCCTTTTCTCAAGGGAAATTGCATCACTTCTGCTCACCGCTGCACGCTGGGTGTTGGAGGGGGACGCGTAACGTACCCCTGTAGTCCACTGGTCACCAGAACAACAGGACCAATATCTAGTTCTGAGGGAGAAGAGTGTGCGTGAGGTAGAGATCCCAGATGCAGGGACTGGTTGGGCTATCGGGTTGTCTCCCTAGAGAAGGGGATGAGTGCGTCTCTGTGGGAAGAAGAATGAAATGGTTTGGCGACCAAAACAACAGATGGCGGCAGAGACAGTGCTGTTGCATTTCCTTCAGACACACGGGAAGAGGTTTCTCAGTCTCCTTTGTAGGTGGGTGGGGCTGTTACGAGTCTAGCCTGGTGTGATACAGGGAAAGACTAGTCCATAAAAAAATACCATTGTGTAATCCTTCCTTTTATCTCCTCCCCTGGTGACCTTGGAGGCCACGTGTTGAGGATGTCAGTGTCACAGGGTGAACGTAGCCCAGGCCCTAAATGACTACATGACGCAGCGTCCTATTGTCCTTCATAACTCCCGCTCCGCCCCACCTCTGCCTCAGACCACGCTGGGTTTGAAGTAGGGGGTGGTACTTTTATTGTGTTAGGGCACCGAGCTTGTGGGGTTGTTTGTTAGAGTACTGAGGCTACCCGGACTTATACAGTAGGTGCTCAATAACTGTGGTGACTGAATCTTCTGATTTCAGAGCCCACTCTTTTAACCACTATACCTCTTGATTGGCTTTGTCTTCCTCTCTTCATAAAATAAAACTATTTTCTGATTTTGAAAGTCATATGTACTCAGAACGCAACAACAGAAAAATCAAATACTCAAATGGGCAAAGGACTTGAATAGACGTTTCTCCAAAGATATACAAATGGCTCAATAAGCACATGAAAAAATGCCCAACGCCTTTAGTCATTAGGGAAATGCAAATCGAAACCACAATGAGATACCACTTCACACTCACTAGAATGGTTATTACTTAAAAACAAACAGAAAATAGCAAGAGTTGGCAAGGATACAAAGAAACTGGAACCCTTGTGTACTGTTGGTGGGAGTGTAAATTGGTACAGTCGCTATGGAAAACAGTACGGCAGTTCCTCAAAAAATTAAAAATAGAATTACCATATGATTCACTTCTGGGTAGATGAACAGATAAAATGTGAGGTATCCACACAATGGAATATAATTCAGCCTGAAAAAGAAGGAAATTCTGACACATGCTACAACACGGATGAACCTTGAGGACATTATGCAAAGTGAAATAGCCAGTCACACAAGGACAAATACTGTATGATTCCACTGATATGAGATACCTAGAGGAGTCAAATCCATAGAGACATAAAGTAGAATGGTGGCTGCCAGGGGCTGGAAGGAGAGGGGAACAGAGAGTTGCCTACTGGGTACACAGTTTCAGATTTGCAAGGTGAAAACTGTTCTGGAGATAGGTTGTACGACAATGTGAATGTACTTAACACTACTGAACTATACACATCAAGAATGGTTAGGATGGGCTGGGAGCAGTGGCTCACGCCTGTAATCCTAGCACTCTGGGAGGCCGAGGCGGGCGGATCTTTTGAGCTCAGGAGTTCGAGACCAGCTTGAGCAAGAGCAAGACCCCGTCTCTATCAAAAATAGAAAGAAATTAATTGGACAGCTAAAAATATATAGAAAAAATTAGCCAGGCATGGTGGCGTATGTCTGTAGTCCCAGCTACTTGGGAGGCTGAGACAATAGGAATTGCTTCAGCCCAGGAGTCTGAGGTTGCTGTGAGCTAGGCTGACGCCACGGCACTCACTCTAGCCAGGGCAACAAAGTGAGACTCTGTCTGAAAAAAAAAAAATTAAAAAAATAAAAATAAAAAGAATGGTTAGGATGGTAAATTTTAAGTTATGTGTATTTTATAATTTAAAAATTTTTTTCTTATTTAAAAAAGTAATATTTGCCCATGTCAAAACATAAAAGTATAAAGG